>WNNJ02001637.1:0-101334 GCA_012934845.2 Pomphorhynchus laevis | reverse complement strand
ATATATATATATATATATATAATCCACACAAATTAGTGTAAAAACATTTGAATGGTTACCCGCAAATGGGATTGTAATAGTAATAGTAAGTGTAATTATAATTATACTATATTTGTAAGTCAAAAAATCATTAAGTTATAAATTAAGTGGTTCATAAATTTATTATTATCGAACTAGATAATTTAAAAATACGGATAAATTGTTTTTTTTGTAATTAAATCTTAACTTTGTAAATTAGACTTTAATTACTACTCGCTATTGAGCTAATAGTTTTAAAATGTGAATGATAAATTTAATTAATTTGGAATCTTTTGACGATATATGTTAGATAAATATAAAATATATTAAAATTTTACGATATACAGTATAATATAATGTGTCAGATCGTTAATTATTACACGACTTTTGTGGTAGACGGTTTATAATAATTAATTAGTTATAATAATTAATTATGACTTATTAAAGTTGATTTAAAAGTGAATATATTAATTAATATAAAAATAATTAAAAAAACTTAATATATACATTATTACATAAATGTAATGATAATAATTAATACATTATATTAATAAATTATAAATTATAATATTGATAATTTATAAATTATCGATATAATATTATATTGCTATAATATATATTTGTTATAAATATAACAAAAATATATAATTAATTATATTCATAATATAATTATATTAAAATTAACGAATTCCGACCTATAGAAATACACGATCGCAAAATTCGTGTCACAATTTTAGATTTCAAACTCACGTTAAAGACACCGAGTATCCATAGAGTCGGTATTAATCCTATTGAATAAATCGAACGAAATACAATGGAAATCGATAAAAGTCTGACTAGATGCCTGTTAAACTTGAACATAACACAATAAATTAAAGTACCAATGGTTAACCACAAGGTAATAGAAAGATGAGGATTAAGCTCCATATCTAAAAATTATAATGAAATAATATGAAACGTTTATTGTTGTTGGTTAACATACAACCTTTCCTCGACTGTTTAAACGGATAGAAAATAGCGATTATCATGTTTAAGAAGAAGCTGAGATAAAAAGCAATATCACTCCATAAAGACGTGTGTGAGCTAAACCAATACAATAGTGGTTGATTCCGAAGTTTCCTTTGCCATTTCATTTCTTCGTACATTTCGTCGAATTTTTCGAAAAAGTCGCTGACTTTACTGCCTTTTTCGTCTTGCTCACATGTTGTCTTAACCTTTTTCTTTTTCTCGTCAGTCAAATATTCACACAATGAAGGTACTGGAAATACGATTGGTTGAAGAGTCTTATCTTGACGGATTATCTAAACGCAGAATTTTTCATCTTCGGACTAACGTGAACGCTTTGTCGCTATCAGCAAAGCAATTACATTATTATATTGACTTATAAATTTAATTTAACAAATTAATAATTAACGTTTGGATAAATCACATTTAAGTTATTTTAAAAATAAATGAACTTGAAAAGAGATCAAAATTCTTTGATTAAAAGACGTGTAAGTAAACTTTTATATTTTAAGAAATACAGAATATTTAATTCATACATAACTTCAATTCAAATTAAAGTTATTAAATAATAATAAAATTATTTTTAAAATAAAAATAAATACTTTAAGAAACTTCCAAAAAAGTTTCGTTTTAAATTGTAGTAAATTATCATAAATAAATATTACCTCAATTTCAGCTGTATGATTTTCATAATACATAAGAGCAGGATCCTTATTTTCTTCATTTTTCAATTTTATAAAATTAGCTAATTCGCGATTATGTCTCGATAACTGAACACATTAGGAATTAAATGAATAAAAATAAATTATCTTACCTGATACGCTAAAATATAAATATTGTGGCCAACTGTTTGAAAAATATTTTCATCTATATGATAGCTTTCTTGCTTTATATCTTTCAAATCAAAATAAACACAAGTTTGATCCTCTTTGCTCTTGATTGCGGTGTCATCGTACATTTGAATGTAAATTTGCGATGCGACATTAATCTAAATTTTATTAACATTATCTTTTGAACTTAGATTACAAGGTATTTAATATTATCGTAATAACTCTGAATTTACAAAATGACAATCTTAATCATCATGTCATCGTCAAAGCCAAAACAAATGCAATTTCAACCAATGTCAAAATAATTGATCCAGACCGTCTACCCATAGACGTAAGGCATAACAAAATCACATTAATTTCGCAATGTTATTAGCAAAGTCACACATAGATGTTAAATTTCTATTTGCAAATGTAGTGGAAAATCTGCATTTGCGTAAAATTCGTTGTAAAATTGCACATTTTTTAAACCGATTTGCTATGAAATCAATAACCTGTCATTATTAAAAAATAGCATAATAATTAATTAACTTAATTGTTAATACAATAAACAAACACACTGTGTGATTGGTTGTATAACCAAGAAATAAATTTGTTGAATAAATTTTGTAATTTTTGCTTGAATTTATAATTAAACAATCGTGTTATATTTCTAAAAAGGCGACAAGAATAGAATAAAAATGTGTAAATAGCCTTAATAATAGGATAAATCTACTACAATAAAAATTTCTGGTATTTTTAAATTATTAATAATAACAATTTAATTACCTTTAATTGATTTGCTTTTTAAAACTTAATTTTAAAAATAAAAATATATAAAATGATAAAACTGATTTTAACTTTAAAAACAATATTTTTACCGATAAAAATTGTTTTTTTACTTCTAAGTGTTTCGTAATTTTACGAAAACAGTCATCGATTGTATCTCGAAGGTCGGGCTGGAACCTATATGACTTTTGAATATTCGTTGTTTAACGAGTTCTATTGTACAATTTATAATAATAAAACCGATTTAAATTTAAAAAATATCATCTAAGTTTTTTATTATTAATTTATGGTAAGCTAGATGATTTTATTTTGATTTGAAGTTTAATTTATTTAAATGTCTATAATTTATTTCTAGGTTTTAGCAGCATTTTCTAATATTTTAAATTTAAAGTATAAATTTAAAATGTTAAGTTTGTTGAATTTGTCTGCTTTTATTAATGCTGATATTTACAATGGGAATAATGTTTATGTTTCCTATTTGATTATATTTTTTGGTTTCTTTAATGTTGTTTCTGTATCCAATTTTATGAGTAGTGAATGTTCTAGTATAAATGACCAGCTTATTGTTATTATGTTTGATAATCTGTTAGTAATTCCTGAAGATGATAGCAGAAGCTATCGAAATATAGTAAACGTCTTTAGAATTAAACATTTTACCCACTTACTTCGTTCCTATGAGTATTTAAAATTTTATAATTATCTAGCTGATAATATTCACATCATATCCACTTGGAGTATCTTTCATTTAATAAAATAAAATTTAATTATTACACTATTATACCAGAACAAATAGCATCAAATGAGTGGACTAAAACTATATATTGCATTGGGATATTAATATGCTAAAACTGCTATCAGCCAAACCGTTTAATTAATTGTACGAACAAATTAAAAAAGATTTAGAAATTTAAAGCTTTTTATACCAGGGTTGATACGGGATTAATAGTGCGCATGATTCTTTCAGAGTTGGCAGTATCATCTCGACTCTCCATCACAGCTAGCAGTAGTTTAGATGCACAATCCTAGAATTAGTGTTAAATTCTACAGAAAATTATTGAAAGGGTGTTTCTAACTTTCAAATTAAGAACATATTCTCGGTGTGTCTCTTGAAGAGGCTGAATATCATTTAAAACGATAGCCACAATAACGTCAATTGCATTCGATTCGTGCATTGCGATACAGTCCTTTTATATACAAACAAGCGATAATTACAATTTATCACATTTATCACCTGGTTAATGTGACAAGGTCCTTGACAATATTCCGTCAATGTTTCCAAAATTTGAACAATAAGATCATATGAATCAATTGTGATATAATTGCCAAGCAAACCCAGTAGGCCAGTATGAGAACCACACAATGCATCCAGCAAAAATAGCGTTTCACCTACTAAGTTGTAATTTACTTTATTTTCAGACTGTTCCCTAAGAAAGTTCTAAAATTACAAAATATACAACTATAGACATAAAATAGAAATATGAATGTTAAAAATATGAAATAACTTTAATTATAATGATTATGCATTTGCTACACTAACTCAAACGTTTTAGTTTAATTCAATGTTTATTACCTGTAAACATTAATATGACATTTATTGTTATTATCTAATCGTCCACCCTTTTCTGATTTTTTTCTGCAAAGTATTGTCTAATCTCATCTGGGTTGTCGTAAATATCTACCTAAGCGGGCGTGCTTTAAGTGTTGGATCTTAATTAAACAAGATTTCGTATGCTATGGTAGTAATCAGTTCATACTAAATGCTTGAAAATAGTTAAAAAGTCATTTAATTGAAAAGTTAAATTTTTGATATATAAAAAAGCATCATTGTAGTATTCTCGAAACTTAAAATAGAAGATATAACTTAAATATATAATCAAGAATACATGACATAAACTGAGTATAATAGGTTAGCAGTAGGAATAAAATCTCAAATGCAGTCTATAATTTAATATAATTAAATTATAATTAAATAAAATATAATTATAATATAATTTTTCAAAGTTTATGTATCTTTATCAAAATTTCTTTATTAAACTTAAATTGATCAGACGTTCTAATTAAAGAAATATAGATTTTGTACCACAAATATAGTTTTTTCTAAAAAATATAGTTGTTTAAGAAATATAGTTTTTGGAACCTATTTAAAACCTAGCATTGTATTAATAGATTAATAATTAATATACGTGTTTAATGGTAAAACTCAGAAAAATAAGCTGAAATCATAAGGTTATGAGGAAAAGCTGTCACGTTATCAACTTAATACTTTCGTTTTATAATCGAAAGTATATGCTTTATGCATCTACTACAATTAAGATCGTCACCGGGATGAACTGCTAAAAAAGTTATCAGTTTGAAACTGAAAACTCGAAAATTTAAAGTTTTTATCTGATAGCAAATTCAATTCGACAGGATAATGAATTAATTTAATTTTAAATTTTCTACATGCTAGTGCTTCTGCGATGATATTTTAAATTATTTAAATAACCTTTGAGTAGAACTATTGCTAATTCTATCATTTTATTTTTAGAAAATATTATTTCAGAAATGAAACTTCATAACTAACCTGAAAGGCGTTGTTATGATTTTCACAAAGAAGCTGTAGGAATCGGAAGATTGATTTTAAACGTTGCACGCTTGACGGGAGGGCACTAATTAAGTGCTGTGATGCTGATGTGTCTGCAGAACTTCGTTTTCTTAATGCGTGTTGAAAATTAAACAAAAATTAAAAAATTATTACACAAAACGATTTTAATAATAACATAATAAGATTATTATAAGATTTTATATAATTTATATCAAGTTAAAATAAAAAATTCAAATTTAAAAAAGTCAAGTTTTATGAATTGACTAATAAACAACATACGATGTAACAGAATAAGGATTTATTCGATATTTATTTATATTTTATTTTATATATTTTACTATTTTCTATTTGATGATATTTTTATAGTAACCTAGTTTAAATTATGTATCTATTAAATTATTTAAATGATTTTGAAGAAAGCCAGTATCATTACATATTATGGCAATTCTTAAAATTTCATTATTTAATGTATTATATTTTATATTATATGGTATGCATGAATGCTCATGCAAAAATGTTTCTTGTAAATTATAATATTCCATCTTTACGATATAAATTAATAGTAGTTTTAGTTAATGTTAATTTAATGTTCATATCAGTTAGCTATTCGAAGAAAACCATTCTTACCTTTACTCAAAAAATAATAGAAGTCATGTTCAAATTTGTTTTGTCATAAAGCAAATAGTATCGTTATTATATACAATTTGTATAGTAATAACGTTATATCGAGTAGGAACAAAGAATTTTGAACAAAACGCTTATCTATAATTTTTCAAAGTATTATGTCAAAGTATTGTCGAAGTAAAATAGTGTTTTGGCCTGGGATATATTTTTATAATGCTACCTGGATAAATTTGTTCACTAATTGAATAAAAATTGTTAGAGCTAAATACGCATATATCATCAATATATCGAAACATGTATTTTATATCTTTATATAATTTAGATTTATTTTTTTAAACAGTTATGAACAAATTCATATTCTATAAAGCTTAAAAATAAGTCGGCTATAATCGGGATACTATTAACTTATTAAATAAGTCAGTTATAATTGGAACACCTTTTATTTGTTTAAATATAGATGTCTCTACCTTTAAATAATTTTGATTTATCAAAATATTTAAGGGTTCTATCAATTCAATCGCACAATTCATTCGTTTTCAAGTTCACAAAAATATTAATATTACTATTTTATATTTATATCTAGATGCCAGGAAATAAAAATACTCCAATTTGCCAGAAAATAAAAATATTTCCTGTCTTAGTGCAGTAATTACTTGAGAAGGGCATTATAGTGAAAGCTAAATTTAATTTATTAAAAGTAGATCGGGTATATAATAAACATTTTTTAACAATTTAAAAAATATAAAAAATTCCATTTAGCTATCTGTCAATTGTTCCTCGTGAGGATAATATTCCATATATTTCATCTAAATTCTCTATTGCAATTTAAATTTTTAGTTATAAATTTCAAATTTATTTGAAATTGAATTTATTTGGACAATACGTTTAATAGAATTTAAAAATTTCACCTGAAATTGATTTTTCACATTTTTAACACACTTTCTAAATACCTCATGATCGACGCATGCTATATATTAAAATCTTCATATCAAGCAAATTATAAAAAAACTCATTAGATTTAAATAGATTCTTCTAATTTTTAAAATTACCACACAATAAAGATACAGGAAATATGATCGGTTGAAGAACCATATCCTGACAGATTATTTAAATTCAGAATTATTATTAGTGAAAGCTTTGTCGCTAATAATAAAACAATCACATCACTGTTGTGTATGAACGAACACACTGCAAATGTATGGCAATGACGATTATCACTGGCAGCAATGTGCTTGGCGGTATGCCTTTGTATTTTGACTATATATGTCGGATAGCGACTGTTTCTGAACGCTGGTGTTTTGTTTGTACTAAAAATTAAAAAACGTTAGCGTTTGCTTTGCAATGTCTGAAAACACAACAATTGGCGACGAGGGTGGTTCAAAATTTTCGTCGAACGACATTATGAAAATTGTATGGGAACAACAACGTACATTGACGAAGTTGATGGAAAGTCTGCAAAATCGTGAAAATCCCAATAAGGATTGCAATATACCGGCGTTTCAGCATTTCAATGCAGATCACGATAAGTGGATTGATTACGGGATTCAACTGAAGAATTTTTTGGGCATGCACAGAGTTGATTCACAGATGCGACAAAAACAATTCTTACTGTCCAGTTGTGGTCAAGAAATTTTTCGCTTGGTTGGACAATTGATTCCGTCTTTCGAAAAAGAGGACATTACTTTCGAGATGATTATTAAGGAACTCGATCGTCATTTTAAAAAGCCGATGCATATAGTTGCAGCCAGATTCGAATTTACGCAATGTCGACAAAAAGCCAATCAGTCACATAAAGATTGGATAGCGGAAGCAAGGGGCCTGGCTAGTAAGTGTTCGTTTTTCGATCAATCCATTCAAACCGAACAGCAAGCAATCGACGACAGATTGAGAGATCTGGTAATTGCATATACTCCAATCGAGGAAATACGTATGAGTCTATTACGATTAGACAATCCTACGTTAGACGATGTAATTAGGATTGCTTCTAATTGGGAAATGACACAAGCTACTAAGCACTTGTTAGCGACGGAAACCAGCTCGAATTATGCAAATGACTCGAAAAAGGATGTTGAAATTTCGCATGTTAATAAATTAAGTGCTGGACGTCGATCACAATGGAATAAAAATTCCATGCCTCGTTGTACACGATGTAATGGTTCAAATCACGTAAATGAGCAACAGTGTTGGGCTAAGAACGTAAAATGTCACCGTTGTGGTAAGATAGGTCATATTCGTCGATGCTGCAAGGTAGCACTACAAAATATTCATCAGTTGATATCAGACGAGAATGGTGATAATAAGGCTGTAGAGTTGGCTTTTCTCGAAATTCAAAACGTTTGTCGAAGGGACCATATCCTGGGACCGACATTGGAAGTGAGAATAAACGGAGTTCAAGTGGAAATGGAGTTTGATACGGGAGCAATGTTGTCTGTAATATCTCAAAAAACATGGTCAAGTTGTGGTTCGCCTGAGCTAAGAGCGGGAAGATGGCTGAGAAGTTTTGGTGGAGGGTTGATAAAGAGCATAGGTCAATGTCAAGTGACTGTAGAACTAGATAATGTAGCCAAATTGTTGAATGTCGAGGTCGTATACGAAACAGAAAAGAGCTTGTTTGGACAACCGTGGATAGAAGCATTTAACATGTCCTTGCCACGTCAAGTAAGATCCCGCCCACGAGCTATCAATCAGTTAAATTTAAATCAACAAGGTGCATCCGATTTAAACCACATGTTACTCAGATTTAAGGAGTTATTCAATGAAGATCTTGGGAACATTAAGGATTTGGAGATAAAGTTACAAGTTGATCCATCGGCTATTGCACGATGCATTCCGGCTCGTCGCGTACCACTGCCATTAAAGCCAAAAATCGAAGAAGAGTTAAAGCGCCTTTTATCGAATGGAACATTAGAGCAAGTTGATTCAAACTGTAATTATATTGAATGGGCGAGTCCAATTGTTTCTGTGCTCAAGAAGGATAACTCAATAAGACTTTGCGCTGACTTCAAGGCGACAATTAATCCGTATCTGAATTGTGATTGTTTCGAATTACCGACATTTGAGGAGATACTGAGCAAAATCGCAGGAGGCACCTTGTATTCAGTATTGGATTTAAAGGATGCGTATTCACAAATGAAAGTTCATCAAGACTCTCGAAAGTATTTGACCATATCGACACCCTTCGGATATTATCAATATCGTCGATTACCATTTGGGTTATCCATTGCACCAATTTTGTTCCAGCGTTATATGAATCAATTACTCGGTACGATTCCGGGCGTCGCAGTTTATCTGGATGATGTTGTAGTTGCAGGTGAAACACGTTCAGAACATATAGACAGACTTCGAAGTGTAATGACAAGATTATTGAATGCGGGAATACGAGTTAAACGTGAAAAGTGTTTATTTCTTCAAGAACAAGTCAAATTTCTGGGACACGTGTTAGATAAAGGAATGGTAAAAGTTGATCCAGAGAAAGTTGATACTATTCAAAATATTTGTCCACCGTCAAATCCTAAAGAACTGCGAACGTTCTTGGGAACCATAGGGTTCCTTGAACGTTTTATTCCTCATTTGCGGTCGCAGTGTGCTGACTTGTATTCGTTAACGGGTGTACGAGCGAATTGGAACTGGACAGATCGGCATCAAAGCCAATTTGAATTGGTCAAGCAAAGTATGCTAAAACCGAAAATTTTAATACCATATGATGGGAAGAGTAACCTGAAGCTGTATTGTGATGCTTGTGAGAGAGGCTTAGGAGCCGTACTGCTTCAAGAAACTAAAAACAACCGTTATCTGCCGATTGCATACGCATCAAGAAAATTGAGCAGCGCGGAAATAAATTACTCGCAAATCGACCGGGAGGCACTTGCACTTATATTCGGTGTCAATAAGTTTCGATATTTTCTATTAGGTAGAAAGTTCGTACTCATCACTGATCACAAACCTTTGAAATACATATTCGGAAATCAACGTAATTTGCCAAAGATCGCGAATCAGCGTTTAGTCAGATGGGCATTGTTGTTGAGTCAATTCGACTACGAACTCGAATGCATTCCAGGAAAAGATAACATAATTGCCGATGTCCTCTCCAGATTTCCATGTCAAGGCCTTGACTGTGCAGAAACGTCGGGAACAAATGATATCTGTGTGAATTTGTTATGTGAGGACACACCTTTATTATCCGCAACAGCTATTCGCGAAGCTACGAAACAAGATTTGATTCTAAAAAAGGTGACGCAATATGTGTCGATCGGTTGGCCAAACAAAGTTACAGACTCGAACATTCATTATTACAGCACAAGACGCAATGAGTTATCATTTGAAAATGGAATTTTGCTTTTAGGAGCGCGTGTATTAATTCCGACGAGTCTACGGGAGACAGTTTTGCGAGCTTTGCATGCAGGCCATCCGGGAATTGTGGCTATGAAGTCCTTATCACGATATTACGTATGGTGGCCTGGATTGGATGCTGATATCGAGCGCTCAGTACAAAATTGTAACGATTGTCAGCGTTTCCGGAATAACGAACCTAACCATCCACTTCACAATTGGCCTGTACCCAGCGATATATGGACTAGGATTCACGTAGATTTCGCCGGACCATCCCAACAGGAGTATTACTTTGTGGTTCAGTGTGCTCTATCAAAATGGCCAGAGGTTATTAAGATGCAATGTACAAGTGCTCACTCAACAATAAAGGTATTAAGAGAAATATTTGCCAGAAATGGGGTTCCGGAAGAGCTGGTATCAGACAATGGTCCCCCGTTTCAGTCTTCCGAATTCGCGAATTTTTTGCAGTCTAATGGAGTAAAGCATGTAAGAGTATCTCCGTATCACCCAAGATCAAACGGTTTAGCGGAGAGGTTTATTCAAGTACTAAAGAATAAAGTGATCAGACCTTACAATATACACGATCGTCCAAAGCGATTGCAGCAATTCTTATTGTCGTATAGAAACACACCGCACAGTGCCACAGGAAAACCACCATCAATTGTCTTTACCGGTCATCGTTTGACTACCTTATTTGATCGTTTGAAACCGAATCTACGTTCTACACTTGAAGGTTATCAAGCAAATAACAAAATACATTTCAATAAGAAATCCAAACCGAGGGAGTTTTATTCAGGAGAAAAGGTGTGGTATCGGCAGAAAAGTAACGAACCGTGGTCGGCGGGGGAAATAGAAAAGCGCTCAAACTGGACATCGTATGTCGTGAGCAACGCTGATCAAAACTACAGATTACACGCCGATATGCTTCGTAAAGGAGAAGGTATAGAGAATCGAGAAATTACCAATGATGCAGACAATGATCAAGAGAAAATGAATTCAACATTGTCACAGCGGATTGAGATAACTAGTGATCAAAGTCCACTTACCATTACGAATTCGGCGGATGAAAAAAATCTTGAACATGATAATTGCCATCGCCAATTACCTAGACGATCAGAAAGAGTCCGTAAAGTACCTGTTCGATATGGCTGGAATGTGGCGTACTAAAAAGACCACATTTATATGGGGAAGAGGAATGTTGTGTATGAACGAACACACTGCAAATGTATGGCAATGACGATTATCACTGGCAGCAATGTGCTTGGCGGTATGCCTTTGTATTTTGACTATATATGTCGGATAGCGACTGTTTCTGAACGCTGGTGTTTTGTTTGTACTAAAAATTAAAAAACGTTAGCGTTTGCTTTGCAATGTCTGAAAACACAACAATCACTCTATTAAATGACGTCATAACTCTATTAAATGACGTCATAACTCTATTAAATGACGTCATAACTCTATTAAATGACGTCATAACTTCGAGTTAACATTAACTGAAGTTATATCTTTTTAAAACAATCAAAATTATCGTTAATCGTAATTTTAAAAACAAATTTGTATTATTAGTTTATCAGTCGGACAGAAAGTTACTTGTTAAAATAAAATTAATGCCAAATAAACTCACAAAAGATTACCTATTTAACACATCATTTTGCACCGAATTATTTTCCTGAGAAATGTCAGTAGTAGGCCTGTAATATATCATCATTGTAAAATTATACTATTAAGCTAAATGAAGAAGTACCCCAATAGAGAAGTTTCATCGGTGGCTTCATCATGTAATTCGTCTGTCTCCTCAATAGTAGTTTGATAAATAAATGAATTGTATGCTATTCCTCCAGTAAGCATGTCCATGTTAGGAATAGACAATTGACTATGAAGCATTTTTTGACCATTAGAAATTTTATCGTAAAATGTCCTAAAGAATCGTTCAGATCTCGTTCCAACGGATTTCAAATATTTAAAAATACTACACTAAAGATACGAAAGATATTAATGAAGAGTAAAGAAAGAGTTATCAATAAATTAAATTAAAATTTAATCAAATATAATTTTAATCATAAAAATTAAATCTAATGAGTAAAAGAAACGTTATAACACCTTAATTTAAAAGATAAACGTGATAATAATCTAAATCCGGTATTGTAAACTGCTATCAGCTATAATTCTAAGGAACCAGATGCTTAAACCTGGATTTCCAAAATGCATTTCATAGAGGCCAATGGTAAATGTAATTTTGTATCTAAATAATTTTGTATATCAATTGCATTTTCTATTAAAACGTTGTTCCATGATTCTATTATTTTATTATTTAATTATTCTATTATTCACTTTTATATACAAAATATTGTTGGAAATATAAGACGTATTCATTAAAATAGTATTCGGAACAGAGTATCACTCTGTGATTTTAAGATATGCATTTATAGAGAATCAATGAAGTCAAAATGACATTCAACTGTGATTTTGTGGATCAAAATTTCATACTGTTTAAGAATGCAGAGTCCAATCATATTGTATTAAATTGTGTAAAATGCGACGAGCTGGATACGTTAATCAAAGGCATACACCATCTTGCATCTAAATGTCCCAATGAATGTTACCAGTTTGAAATTGAACGTATTAAATACGAATAGCGAAGAAAGCTAACTAAGAAACGATTTTTATGCGATAAGCCATATCCTTATCTTCTCGTCAATATTGGAACATGTGCTTCTATACTACGCGTCGATGGCCTATACGAATATGATCGGGTCTTTGGAACCAGGAAATTATTTCTGATATGAAATAATTATTAAAATTATTTCATAGTTTTTGACATTTTTATTTTATATTTCATTTTTATATTTATAGGAAAAGTGAAGGGAGCTGACAAAGAAAGCGTAGGTCGTTGGCCATCGACCTGCGCGTGGATGTCTAAAATGATGTTGTAACTCTATTTAAGTGAATAATACCAGTTTTCTAATGATTATATGTAGGAACCATATTTAGAGGGTATCACGTAAATAGAAGTAAAACTTGAAGGTGGAAAGTTACTTGAAATAAATAAAACTTCAAGTTAATAATATTAATTGAAAGTGAATTCGAAAGGCGTAGTAAAGGATAACTGAACATGGACTTTTTCTCCTATTGTGTAAATGCTTACTTTCGTGAATCATAATGTGAGATGCACTTTAATAACTAAATACAGTTAGGCTACAAATAACATTGCCAATAAACGAGTTCTATAATTGCTAGCATAATGGATTATTTACATTAAATTTATATAATTTTGTAAATTTAAAATTTATCTAAAAATTACGAGTAAACTATTCAAAATAAATTTAAAAATTTAAATATCGATTGAAGTCATCATATTTATAAATTATATACTTAATTTATATGTGTTTGGTTGGATTAAGATTTAGTAAAATGTTCAGTAATTAGTAATAATAAAAGAATAAAATTCGCAATAGTTACCTGCACAACTGCATTCCCACCATTAAGCATCGCGATGGCTAGTTCAACAGCTTGCTCAAATGTGTCCTCATTTATTTCATTTAAAAACATTTCAGCAACTAGTTCACTGGCGCCGTGCTTATCCAGCTCAAGCTGATACATTTCGGTAGTAATATTAAAATTTGCATCTAAATTTATAAATGCACACTAAATTATAAGTAAAACTCTTACTTAACTCCCGGATTATGCGGGAGTTAAGTTATAATAGCGGATTATGCCAGTTAATAGTTAATTAATTGATAAATTGCTGAGTCAGCTAATTGCAAATAGCTGACTATATAAATTCAGCAAATTTACATGAAAAACAAAACAATCGGAATTCCTTTTAGTAATAAATTCATTAAATCTGTAAAGCTTAAAAAATATTTTTGGTTTGGAAACAGTAAAACATTGCATTAATATGAATTACAGATTTTAAAATCAACTTGCATCACAGTCGATATAAGTAAGTATAGAAAATTATCGAATTTCATCAGAAGAAATACATTGGCTTGCATTTGGCTATGCTGATTTGCCGAATTATATAATATATGCCAAAGACTGATAACATCACAGTTGTTTTTGATGATATCTTTATTATTTATTTTAATTTATGGTATATTATTAATCGGTTAGTATAAGTTGAATGTTAAAAAATTCTTACCTTATAAATCTGATTTTAAAAACAACTTACAGATTTTAAATACAATTTACATTACAGTTGATAAAAGTAATAATAAAACTGATTAAAAAAATATCTGATTATTAAATTAAATTAATTTATTAATAATTAATATGACATAGAGCTGGTTACATTATTTATATTAAAAATAAAATAATAATGGATACAAATTCTTAAAAACAAAATATTCAAGTAGCGGTGAGTCAGCGAGCGATATCCATTTAATTAACAATCAAAATATAATAAAAACGAATAATAAATTGAAATTATGTCGTTTGTAGCTGAAAACATGTTTTATTCGCTGAATTCACAAAAGATAAATTTATCTGCAATTGCATTTATTGTCCAGGTATTTAAAATATAAATATTGTTGTTAAATAATAAATAAAAGGTAATTGTTCAGCTACTTAAAAATACCTCTTGAATTACAAAAAATGATTGCTTGAAGATTAAACGCAACATTTAACAACACAAATGCCATATGTTTTAATGCTAAATATGATATATAAGCAATTTCAATGTGCTCTGGTCTTTATTTAAGTCAGTTATAGTTAAATAATTAAAATAGCGTTATCTTACAATTACTAATTTAATCTGGTATTAGTATCTATATCAATTCATATTAAAATAAAATGGTGAGCAAAAGATTAAACTAATAATTAAATAATCACTTATAATTACAAAATGGTTGTACTTTAGACCTAATTATTAGATAATAATTATCTAATAAATAGAAAATATAAGAGATTTATGCATACAAATCCATAAGCCGCCACGGGTAAAATATGGCAATCGCCACTTTGACGATTGCCGTATTTACGCAAAACTTATGATAATAGTTTAAATAGATATACTGAGAGCAAACATTGTTTTTGGAATTAAAATTAGGCCGAAAATACTACAGGTTTTGGACTCATTTTCAAAACTTTTAAGACAAAAAGCTTTTACAAAAATTGACTTATTAGGAAGATTAACTAAAATTTATCAATAATTATTTATTAATAAGTAAATAATTAATAAGTAAATAATGATATGATAATAGTTACCATTTATTATAATAAGTAGTTATTATAATTACTAGTTAATTATACCACACATCCACATATTTTGCCCAACTATCCTGGCCCACCATCCACATCCGCATCAAACTCCGCCTTCTTCTCGTTACTTTTCGTCTCATCGCTGTCGGCTCCCCATCGTTCATCAAACTTCCTTTCTTAGACGACACTCGCCCCACCTCCCTATCACTGCGTTCCCGTCATACCCTCTTACTCCATGTTCCCAATTACTCCAACAACTATGGTCTCCGATCCTTTCTCGTCGCTGCCTCACTCCCCTGGAATCAACTCCCTCTCGACGTCCGCCGCGCTCCTTTTTTTTCACATTCAAACACCTCCTCCGTTCACACCTTCTCGACACATTATTTACATTAAAAAAGGATTTATTTTAACGTGGCAAATGCGTGCCAGCGCACGCTTACATGACCACAACAAAACAAAACTGTAAATCATGTGTCGAGAAGGTGTGAACGGAGGAGGTGTTTGAATGTGATAAAGGAGGGGGCGCGGCGGACGTCGAGAGGGAGTTGATTCCAGGCGAGTGAGGCGGCGACGAGGAAGGATCGGAGACCGTAGTTGTTGGAGTAATTAGGAACGTGGAGTAAGAGGGTATGACGGAAACGCAGTGATATAGAGGTGGGGTGAGTGTCGTCTAAGAAAGGAAGGTTGATGAACGATGGGGATCCGACAGCGATGAGACGAAAAGTTACGAGAAAAAGCGGAGATTGATGCGGATGTGGATGGCGGACCAGGAGAGTTAAGCAAGAAATGTGGATGTGTGGTTGAAGCGACGGAGACAAAGATCACTTGAACGGCGGTGTTGATTATTCGTTGTAGGGGTAGGATGATGGATTTTGGAGAATTGGCGAAAAGGCTAAGGCAGTAATCGATTTTAGGGAAAAGAAGCGATGAAAGAAGAGACATACAAGAACGGAAGTCGATAAGGGGGCGAATACGGCGGATGTCACGGAGAATTAAGTTAGATGAGCGGACCTTGTCGCGGACGAAGGGTTTAAGGGAAATGTGATCATCGAAATGGAAGCCTTAGAAAGTGAGATTGTGGACTATGACGATGATCGATGAGGCAAAATATACAGTGGGAGGCTATATGTTTGGTTTACGGTGAAGGATCCACATTATTTTGGACTTATCGAGGTTTAGAAATGTCCGAAAAACGAGACAGTTAGAGTCAGAAATGCCGATATCGTGTATGCAATGTGCGGGTGCATGAGCATAGATGAGGATGTTATCAGCGTATTGCAGGACGTTAAAGGAGTAAGGTTTGATGAACGGATAGAGATCGTCAAGCAGAAGAGAGAAAAGCAGGGGACCTGGGACTGAACCTTGTGGGACCCCGCAAAAAATAGGGAATGGGAGGGGAGGATGATGAATTAGAACAGACGCGAAAGGAACGGTCGGATAGATATGAGGCGAACCAAGCTACGGAGGAGGAAGAAAAGCCGTAATCATAACGAAGGCGAGAAAGGAGGACGAAGTGGTCGACAATGTCGAATGCGGAGGAGAGGTCGAGGGAGATGAGAACACTATATAGAGCCTTGTCTCGAGAAATGAGTAAGTCGTTGTACACTTTTATGCATGCGATTTCTGTGGAGTGATTAGAGCGGAAAGCGAATGGGAAAGGAGGGTACAGATTGGATGACGAGAGATAAGCGTTGATCTGTATTAAGATGAGGCGTTCCAAGAGCTTAGAGATAGTAGGGAGTAGTGAAATAGGGCGATAGCTGGACGAAAGGGAGGGGTCGAGCGATTGTTTCTTAAGGATGGGACGAACGATTGCGGATTTCGAGTATGAAGGGAAGATACGACTGCATACCGGACGTTTTAAACAAGGTTGTGAGAAATGGGTATATCGATGAGCATATAGATTTTAATATATGAGTAGGCAGGGGATTGGCAGGTGAAGTTTTGTTCGGCAAGGACATGAGGACGGATGATACTTCTGTGGGTGAGACAGTGAGAAGATGAAAGAGTTCCGGAAGGATGATGCTATACTGGGCAAAGTAGGATAGGATGGAGACCGGCGTGTGAGAGAGCAACGTGGATACTTTAGTTTGGAGAAATGACGAATAATCATTGGCATTGATGTTGAGATGACATTACCAATCCGTCTGGGTGATTTGGCGTAAGATAAAATGCTGCGCAGGCCCAGAGTGCATTCATCCTCAGCGTGAAGCCGGTCGGAGAGGTATATAGTCTGGATGCTTCACTATTTCCTGGCAATTTTGAGGCATTGGTAACCCTAAGAATCGCTATGGGCTCGCACTTTATACTGTCTACAAAGGCGGTCAATCATCAACTTCACGGCTGATCAACCATCTTGCCTCGACCCAGCTGATACAATCATCTACCGAAATTGATTTGTGCACGACTACACGCAGTGTTGTGTCTAAATGCTGGGGCTTTGTTTCGCGCTGTGCCAAATGCGGAATCCGGAACGGAACTAATGCTCTCACAGTTCTGTATGTTAGCCTGAATGTGACTTTGGATTCCCTTGTACGCAAATGATTATCGATGCGTCCGTTGCATGTGTATGGCAGATATGAAAGGAATACACTCGCTCACTTGCCAGTTCGGGGGTTATCAAGGACTGCGGCTTAACGCCATTCGCGACGTGGTATTCGCAGCGGCACAATCAGCTATGATAGATGTAGCCCTGTAAGTGCGAGAAATTATACCGGACCTACACGAACGGAAGGCAGACATTTTCTTTTATGGAGACCCTCCCCTTGCAATTGACTTTGCAGTCACCCACCCCAACAGGAACATACCGTCACTCTTCAACCAACGTACAATTCGATGCTGCCACGTCGTACGCTGTCAATGTCAAGGACAGGAAATATAATGACATGGTCGAAGCAGCGGGCTATATATTTTCAGCCTCCGTAGTGGAGACATTTGATGGATGGAACGATGAAGGAAACAGGGTTCATTAAGCGAGTTGCGAATAATATGAGCCATAAAAGCGGAATTGGATACGCTGTGACGGTCATACGCTTATATCAAGAGTGTGACCAAAGCCATGCTAGCTATACTCGATTAGCTTCAAACATCGGCTTTTAATTATGACTAATAGGAAATGTCTAAACCTGAGAAACGCTTTTTTAAATCTGATACTTGTTATTATTTAAAACTGTATATCTGTTTTTGTTTTTCAACTATATCAATAGAAATGATCGAGACACAGAATTGGCGTTGTTCATTTATGTAATTAAATATCTACGAATATAATAATTATTATTGAATTGTACCTTTTGACCTTTGAAGAATATTTTTCATACATTCTCTATCATCGACAAAGTATCGTTTAATTTGTTGAACATGAGAGGTGTGAGCCTAAAACGAATTGTGTTATCACTTATGGTTATAATCAGCAAAAAATTTAAATAAAATCACGCAAGGTAAAGCCAATGAGAGTTGATATGTACAATCTATTGAATAAGAAAATCTAATGAGCAGCTAAAAGCTTTACTTTCAACCATTTAAAAACAGGCTAAGCATCTAAATAAAAGCATTTTATAAATAAAAGCATTTTGCAAAGACAAGCATTTGATCTCACATCTAACCCGAATATTTGTTAACGGTGTGTTGCAAATAATTTCCCTAATAACATTTAGCACCCTTTCATATTTGCTACTTGACTTATATTTTAACTGCTTCCGACAATGATGTATCAATCTAAACGCGTGTGTTATAGGTCAAAATTACTTTAAATGACTTCAAAATTACTTCAAAATTCCTTAAAATGAGCAAAATAAGTAGGTATGTAGAAAAACAGTTACGAAAAACATAAATAGCACATGCAAAGGGCAGGGAAAAGCTTAATTATACTAGGAGAACTATATTCTGGGTGCTTAATCATGCTACCTTAGGTGATAGTGGTATTATCGTTATATAGTTTGTAAAAATTTTCAAAACTTGTCTCGAATTTCCGTTTGTTTTATTCTGAAGAACTTCTTTTGTGTATTCACATAATCTGAAAAATTGAATTTTTGAGTAAAACTTTGAAGCCTTTATTTGTGATGCAAACTAAGAAGAATTATTGTTTTAAAGCAAAATGGAAAATGCATTCCTTTTGATTTCTTTAATAGAAAGAAACAAATCAATTGGCTATAAAATAAAGAAAAAATGATTTTTAGATAATAAAGTTAAAACTATTAAATTAAATAATAAATTAAAATTTTAATAAAATTGGGTCATATGTACATTTTTACCTGATATAAAATTATACTAATTACACATTTATAGTTTAAAGTTAGATTCTTTCATAATTTAGAATAATTCCCAATTCATATAATTATCAAATTTTTGTCACAAAAACTTAATGAAGCTCTGACGGTCACGCAATACTAACGACAACTCAATGTTTGTATATTGAACTGAAATGACTGCTAGCTCCTTAATAATTGACAAAATATTTAAAAATTTCATTAACTGACAAAATTAATGAAATTATTTAAAAATTTCATTAATTGACAAAATACACTTAAAATATCGGGTAAAATACTGAAACTGCATTTTATTGAAATAAACAAAAAATGCTTGGTATAGTAATATCAGAGGAAATATATTATTAATATGTATTTGGCCTCACTGTTATGTTAGGTCGAAGAATAGGCTCCGAAACCTGATAGCATAGCAGCTCCTCCTGATGACCTCTAATCCTTATTATGATACAACGTCTGTTATTTATTAATCAATTCATAAAAATTGATTTTTATTTTAAATTTTAATAATAAACTTTAATTTATATAAATTATATAAAATGATATAACAAGTATTTATTTTGAATTATTGGATTAGCATTGTTATTTTTATTGATTTACTTTTATTTATTTATTTTTATTTATTTATTTTTATTGATTTATTTTTATTTATTTTTTATTTTATCCGGCCCCTATGGAATAGAGACCGAAACCTGATAACATAGCAGTTTCTACTGATGACCTCTAATCCTTATTTTGATTAATCGTCTGTTATTTATTTGTCAATTCATAAAAATTGATTTTTATTTTATTATAATATTTTTGTTATGGCTATCGATAAAAATTGTTTAGATCAGAAAGACAAATATTAATAGAAATTATTTTATCATATTATGTTATTCTGATGATGAACGCAGTAGTGGCTTAAAATTAGAAAACAAATTAAATATTGGACTCTTCTTGATTTTTTATGACGTGTTAATAATATTAAAATAATCAAACGTGTTCGTATTAGATCATTTTCCTAGCTGGCCAATCCAGCAATTTGACTAATGAAATAAAAATAATGAAACTTTAATCCTGCAAAGACGTTTCTCCTTAATAGAGACGGCGGTGTTTCGTTCGTCTTTAACGAATTGGAATTCGAAGCAACTCTTACTGGATAGTGATATCTAATTTACGCCTGCCGTTAAATTCCCGATCATTTGGAAGTTTGGTAGCCAAAGAAAGCGAGCATGTATAATAAGATTTTCTCTTGACGGCAGAGGGTTATTATTTTAAATAAATTATCTCAGATAATTATTAGAATTATTACTATAAATAATTTCTATGAAATTACTTCATAAAGTACTTTTATGAAATAAAATTAGAGCACATCATCTTGGTAGTATTTTGTCAATCTATTTAAGTCTTGATAGTATCAGATTTATTTATGAAATTCAATGAAACAAGCACTTAAAATTGACAATTAAAATCAACTCGTTCATATATGACAGTTTATGAATGACATTGTATGACATGTAATTATATGACATTATAGCATATGGCTTTATATTTGTTAAACGATTTATCAATTCTATATCATTAATAATATATAATATTTTACTTTAAAATTGTATAAAATATATATTATAAAAATTGTAATATTGTGTAAGCAGACTCCATTGTAAATTAGCAGAAAAATCGAGATTCCAATATTTATTTTGTTTTCAAATTTTAAACCACTACTGCCGTCATAATCAGAAAGACAAATATTTATTTTTTATTTTATCCGGCCCCTATGGAATAGAGACCGAAACCTGATAACATAGCAGTTTCTACTGATGACCTCTAATCCTTATTTTGATTAATCGTCTGTTATTTATTTGTTAATTCATAAAAATTGATTTTTATTTTATTATAATATTTTTGTTATAGCTATCGATAAAAATTGTTTAGATCAGAAAGACAAATATTAATAGAAATTATTTTATCATATTATGTTTTTCTGATGATGAACGCAGTAGTGGCTTAAAATTAGAAAACAAATTAAATATTGGACTCTTCTTGATTTTTTATGACGTGTTAATAATATTAAAATAATCAAACGTGTTCGTATTAGATCATTTTCCTAGCTGGCCAATCCAGCAATTTGACTAATGAAATAAAAATAATGAAACTTTAATTTTTAAATTTAATTTTAATAATTTCAAAATCGACATATAGTATTTAGTTGCTATTGTTTGAAATATTCAAATGCACAATTAAATATTTTTTAAAAGATAATTATTTTTTAATTAAAATGGGAAAGAGACTCACTTGGTGTTTTGTAAATTTTACAATAAATTTGACCGATAGCTACATCTCTCGACAGTGAAATAACGGTATCAAAATATTAAAAATAACTTCAATAAGAATATATTTAATAATTAAAGGATCTAATTACCTATTAATAAGTATTTCATAAAATTTTTCACAAAGGGGGTAAATGCGATTACACAAATACGAAACAAAACAACATGTATCATAAGCAACATTGAAAATCTGTAATAAAAATTCATTAAGCATACCTTGATAACAAAGCTCCTTCTGTGAATAAATTTCGATCAGTCGAACCAACTGCAAAAATCCCATATGGATGTCTTAGTATGTCGACTAAGGTTCGCGATTCGGCATGGGCTAATGGTATCAATTTATTTGATGCCATTTGCAGGAATATCTAAACATTAAATGGTTCATAAATAAAGGCATCTGCTATGAATTTTTATCATTTTTTAATATAATGTTTGCATTATGAAATATTGATCAATTAAAAAATTTACTCAACTTAACTATATAACAATTTTTTTGAAAAAGTCAAATTATATATTAAAAAAATATAATACAATTATATAAAATTTATATTTAAAAACTTATTATGAAATAATTATATATTTTAATTATAATTATATATTATTAATTATATATTTATTTTAATAAATTATTAAATCATTTAATTTTATTTATTATAAATTATTTTATAATGATATATTATTTTAATTATATATTAATATATTTTATGGCAAAAATATAATTTTTATCACCAATAAAAATATTAATATTTTGATAGCTCCTGCTGGTTTGTTTTACTTTTACTCATAACAATGATAGCATGAGCTATCAAATAAACCCTGAAACTTATATTTGTACAATTCAATGTGGTATAAAAAAGTATATAATTATAGACAAACGAATTATTCGTTGATTGACGTATGTTAGTCATCATTCAATAATGCATTCGTTGATTGCCGTCTGCTAGTCCTCCTCTGCATCCAGTAGTGGGAGGGATCTGGCCCTGATGAGTCATTGTGATGACGAAACGTCAGTCGTCATTCCTTCGTGTCGGGCTTATATGTATTACAAGAAATTCACGCGGAAGGGTATCATTTGAGTAAATTATAGACAAATATTGCAAAAACGTCTATCTATTATGAGTAAATTATGCATTGGCTATATATCCATATAACAAGAAAATAATAGATTTCTTGACTGCTTTAGCTGTTTGCAAAAAAAAACGATAAAAAAATTATTTAAAATATATTATAAATTAAATTATAAATTACATAATATAATTAAATCATTATATTATGCAATCACTGGCGATTGCATAATCGCTAGTGATTAAAATAATATTGATTATATAAATATTATGAATAATATAAATTAATAACAATTAATTATATTTGTATAATTTATATTATATTTAATTATATTTACATAATTTTATAAAATTTCTTTAATAATTTAACTTAATTTGGTATAAAACCTTGGTTAAGTTTAGATAATAGTCTATCTGATAATAGCTTGTAAACATTAGTATAGTTAAACGTATAGTTAGACGTTTTCAATGCCCTCATCAATATCAATTAATAAATATTAATCATCAATTAATGCAAATTAATTAATAAATGTATTACATTAATAATTTAATTCAATAAATTAATTTAACTCAATCGTATTAATTGAATAAATTATTGTATTAATTTATTTTGTATCAAAGAAAAGCATTAATGAACCTAATTAAGCTTTTTGTGTACGAGTGTAGATAAAAAAATGTATTACAAATATGTTATCTCTACAGTCAAACATTATAATAAGAAAAAGGGAGCATTTGAGTGGTCAATATCTAATACATACCGAGAACATATCGATGATATCTTTGTGTTCCTGAACGCTCTTTATTTGCCTTTGACTTAATACTTCTTCTGACCCATCAAATTGTATGCCACCAATACTTAACATCTCCGAAGAACGCGTTTCTGAAGAATCAGGTAATTGAGTGTTTCTGTTTCTATCGACCATACGAAGACGGCGAAGCCTACCAACGTCATTAGTAACATTATTTGACCGAATCAATTGAATGCATCCACATCTGTCAGCTAAGACGACAAATATAAATTATTTCGCGGTAAAAAATAAAATTAAATCTTACCAACTTGAAGGACATTGCCGAGACAGTTATCAACACGCAGTCTGTGGAATTGGTTTAGGATAGGACATGTGTATAGACGGAACAGAGCAGCATGCAGATTTACAATACTCTTGTTTCGAACCTTATAACCATTGATATGCTCCATTATAATTATTTATAATAAATAATTCACGCATTGATATACACTTATAGTGTATATCAATGCGTGAATTGAAATATATCAAAATCCCACCCAACTATTATCTAACAATATTTTAACTATATAATACAAGTTGTCTTAAGCATTTATTATGGTGGTTGTAGAATAAACGACTTTGTTTATACTAGAAGTTTGATCGCAAATTTATAAGTTCAAACGATCGCAAATTTATAAATTCAAATGATCGCAAATTTATAAGTTCAAATGATCGCAAATTTATAAGTTCGAATGATCGCAAATTTTTAAGTTCAGATGATCGCAAATTTATAAATAATTTATAAATGATTGATGACGAATTTATAAATAATTTATAAATGATCGACTAATACAACTTTTGCATACATTATTCCTTATAACAAATCACAGCTTAGAGTATCATAGATACGCTTTGACACATGCTAATAAAAGGCATTGCCAAAGTAGATGAATACATATATTGACTTTTTGAGAGAAAACGAAAAAGTAATTATCAGAATAAAACACTCAGATAAAACAACAGAATATTTCAATATATCAAAAGATTATGAAGAATGTTTTGATTGAAATATAAATTCAATAAAAGCTGATAAATTTGTTTTGTTAAACACAAAACCAATATCAAACAAATAGCATTTGTATTCGAGATAATTTATTAATTTTTCTCGTTTAGTAACAATGCATTTTTTAATCAAAAAGAAAGCAATATAAAATCTATATAAAAAGAGAATAAAAAGTTTAGAGAATTTAAAGAATTTATCTAATTTAAATGCAAATCAATAAAATGTTATATTTTATTCTAAACTTTTTGAAAACGAAATACACAATATTTAACCACCTAGCCATATTTATGAAAAATAGAAAAGTATTAAGTAATAAAAAAACCATTCAATTGTAAAGAATATTTAAAAATATACACATACCGTTTTAATAGAACTAACATCAAACTGAGGCGACTCGAAAAATCCATTAAGTGTTTCAATTAATGTTTCAGCTACATATTTGTAATATATATGATCGATGTCTTCAGGACTGGATGAAATAAACTAAAAGCCGAAAATAAAATTGTCGCAAAATTAAGACGAATTGAATATTGATAAGGAGTATTCAATATAACTAATATATTATGTCAATCCGGATTGGGGAAAAAGTTCTTCCTGATATGAAGGATTTCAAGTATCTTTGGGTATTGTTCTCAAGAGAATGACAGGAACATCAAGGAGATTAAGAAGCGGGTTTGTGCAGTTAACGCAGCAATGTGTTCTTTGTACAGGTATGTCTTGGTGAAGCGGGAGTCGAGTCTCCTGGCAAAGCTTTCGGTTTACCACGCAATCTTCGCTCCTATCTTAATCTATGGTCATGAACTTTGGGTTATGACCGAAATGATAATATCTCGGATACAGGAAACCGAAATGATATTACAGAGGTTTTCATTATTATAGATCACTTTTCCCATTATTATAGATCACTTTTCCCATTATTATAGATCACTTTTCCCATTATTATAGATCACTTTTCCCATTATTATAGATCACTTTTCCCATTATTATAGATCACTTTTCCCATTATTATAGATCATTTTTCCCATTATTATAGATCACTTTTCTCATTATTATAGATCACTTTTCCCATTATTATAGATCACTTTTCTCATTATTATAGATCACTTTTCCCATTATTATTTTGTCGCACAGATGTCTCATATATATTGATATTATGATCATGATTGATATTATTTTAATATAACATTCCTTACATTTAGCTTAACATACTAATACATATTATCAAAGTGTTTATTATTATCTTGCATCTAGGGGTCACATCTCGCGTATTTAAGCTTTTAGAGTGATAGATGAGGTGATGGAGGGATCAGGAGCAATATTGCATTATGATGGTGATCTTGGTTTTAGAAGACTACGACACATATTATTATAGTTTTAGATAACAAATATAATATATCCATAAACACAAATCTAAAATGCGCAAGATAGAACGCTCACTTTAATCACAGCTGATAGTATGTGTTATTTATTACTTTATTTGTTTTTTTTATGTTTATTAAAATACAAAAAATGTTTATTTCAAATGAAATCAATTCTTGCAGCTGCCTTTTCAACCCAAATACGCATATGATTGTAATAACCCTCCAACCTGAATTCTCCTTCTATAAGCACACTATTAATCGTACCGATAAGCTCTTCACTATTAGAAGAAGTATTTTGTTGTTTGACTCTTGACTTGAACGACGAGAAAAATTCCTTTATCGGATTCAATTGAGGAGAATAGGGAGGTAGAAGCTTATGAATATAATTACGACGAGCAAGAGATGCTTTCACGGTAGCTGTTTTATGTATGGAGGCATTGTCCATAACGATATATTTTCGTTCATTTTGGTTTAGCTGTGGCAGTTGCGTATCAATGAAGTCTACCATATCAACGGACTTAAAACTTCCCACCTTGACTTTAAATGCGAATATTCCTTGATTAGTAATTGCACACAGTACAGATATATTCGTTCCCTTACCATTAGGTACATTGATGTAATGCAGTGGGGCCGGTCTTAGTCTTAGAGATAAGGTAAGGGATTCGGTCTTCCAGGATAGACTCGGAGTAAAATTGCTGCTTCTCCACATCGAAGCAAGTCAACTAAGGTGGCTAGAACACGTTCTGAGGATGTCTATGGATCGCCTTTCTCGTAGGGCTTTCCAGGCCTGACTCTCTGGAAAGATATCTTGAGGTAAACCTCGATACCAGTGGAAAGATCAAATCTCGAAACAGGACGAAGACCGCTTTAGACTATCTGAAAGAGAACTCCGGTCTGTCGCCCAGGATCGCGATGTCTTGAGTAGTTTGGTTCGTGCACTGCCTCCACGACCCGACACCGGACCAGTGGTTGACAGGAAAAATCCCATATATTTGTTTTTTCTTGTCAAGAAATTGTTGTTGTAAAATGTATTATGAAACACTTTTATTGTATCGGAGACAATTTCAAAGACATTGCTACTTACAACAAACGCTGTTTGTTGAAAAGTAGTTTCACGTATTACTAATGTATCGCTGATATGTATTGAAATATTCCAGATTTATCGAATACCATAACTAAATTTTTATTAAAAAATCTAGACTTATATAACTTTTATTATTTACCATTTAAAGCAAATTATTACCCTTTCGATGTCAACGACAAAACTACTGTCGATCATTGTCCATACATGATTGCTTTGATATAAGTCTTTCAATTCAAGGTCACAGTCAATGTAGCAGTGAAAGAAAAACTTCACATAAGTATTTTTAACCTAAAAGATATAATATAAATAATTCTTATTGTTGGGAAATACTTAAAAGGATTTAAAATTATGTCGGTTTAACAGTTGAGCATTGGCACTTTAGATTTAACAAAGAGATTATTTAATTTGTGTGATATCAATACTTACGAAATATTATTGCTTAATTTATTTATATTTACATAAATATTTATAAATATTTTGAGCTTATGATATTGACACAATTTGATAAATCAAATATAAATTGATTAGATATTGTGTAATATAATAGATTAGATTAATATAATATTAATTATATTAATATTATATTACATTAATATTATATAAATATCATATTTTTATCGGCCATTGTATAACTCATGTGATATAATTAACGAGTTAATGGTTAATCAAGAGTAACAATCACACACAATATGTGTAAAATGTATAATTTGAGCAACAATTTTGCCCTTTATACACAACAATAGTTGGAAAATTATTATTAAAATGCTTGGTAATTGGAAAATTATTGAACTTTTGTGGAATACAACGTTTTTACTAACTTTCTTAATTCCTGTAAATTTATAAGATATTTAATAAGTAAAATTCAATATTTTTTACATTACATCAATTGATAGTATTTTACTTTGTAGAACGAGGCTTTTTTAAAGTTTCTTGTTATAAATTTAAAGGATTATTATTAAATTTAAAGAATTTGCATTTTTAAAAAATTTAAATTTGTTTTATTTTTATAAATTCAATCTTTGTTTATTCCAAAGATTGCAATATTTTGATAACTCCTGACATCATTTTCAGTTATTAAAATATAAAATATATATTAAACATTTAAAATATTAAAATATAAAAATTAATATGAATATTTTAAAATTAAAATATTAACATTTAATATTAATTACAAGAAGGCGAGGAAACAGGAATATTTATTTGACTAGAAAAATCCAATATTTCGACGACACTACAGCACGTCATCTTCAGGGTTGTGTGTTTAAGCTGTAAATATTTTTTGTAGTTATACTACAAAAAATATTTACAGCTTAATACTGATCAGTTATTTTATTTTTTAATACTGATCAGTTATAGTAATCAGTTATTTTATTCGGAAATTTCACGACTCAGAGTAAATTTTATCATTTAATACATTTTAAATATTAAAACTTAACCAATAATGTTCGTTTCTTTTAAAATATTACTTTTAAATAGCTTTAGTGGTATCGCTGATATGCATTGAAATATTCTGATCACCAATATTGTAAATTGCTCTGTTAATTGATCAATTGAACTTTATATAATAATATATAGTGGACATATTAATTTATTATTTATAATTATAAATTATAAATTATTAATAATAGAAATTGTGCGATCAGGAATTGTACTAAAATTTCAAGAGTTAATTTATATAAAAAAATTAATTAAATTTACAATTTCTAAAATAAAAAATGCCAAATGAAAAATGATAAATAAATAATAAAATATAATAAATAAAAAATTGTAAAATATTAATTATAACAAATATATTAAATAATCAATATAATATGTTAATATATTAAATATTAATAAATTAATAAATTATCAAAACTAATATTTTAAAATTTATTTTTTAATAATTTAAATTGATTAATATTGTTAATAAATTAAAAATTGTTTACCTGTACTAATGTAATCGAATTGGTTACGATGTCAGCGATAACATCAATAGGAATAAGTGAGTGGCATTTTATTTCTGTGTTCTGATTTCGGCCAACACCACACGCAGACAGTAAATCGACTAACAGCATGTGGTAATGCAGTAAAGAATTTGGGTCTTGAATTTCCTTCTCATCCCGCATTCTATCGATTAGTTCTCCGATATTAGTGGAATCATACAACACTAGAGAGTCCATAGAATTGTATAGCTAAATATTAAATGTTAAAATTTATCAAATGAAATTTATGTACGCATACCTCGGCCATTATTAGATCTTGACAATTTTTCAAACTCGGCCCTTCACATTTGACAAGTGTGTATAGGAATTTAAGATAAATGACTTTATATCCATGAAGCTCGAGAAGATGAATGACATACTGTATATGTTTTTCTGTAATAAGTGAGCAGAGCTGAGTGTTGTTTTGAAATATGTATCCGCACGTTTCAATTTCTTGATACTAAAATAATTTCGCTGGCTATCAGAAAATTAGAATTTTGCTAATGATTGCTTTAGAGGAGTGGTTCCCAACTTTTTGACATCACGGACCGGTCAAAGTTAAAAAAAATACGCGGACCGGCAAACTATATACAATTCTTTTAATATCAAATTTGAAATAACACCTTTTTTACTATCGCAAACTTATGTACAAAATATTAAAAATTGATTAAAAACTTATAAAGATGTATTTAATATGTCCCAAAATACAATTCAAATCAATGAGAACCTTGTGCTTGTGTATCTTCAATGAGGAGATTCCACCTAGGGGTAATAGAAGATAGAGACACTCCAAGTATTTTGCTAATATCCAACCTATTTCGGTATTTTGTTTTAGTTGCAGAACCCACCGAAACTCCAGATTCACATAGGTAAGATGTGTGAAATGGCAATAATGATTTAAGTGCAAGGGTTCCAATTTCACGATGTTCGCTCATAACTTTAATCCAAAAACTTGCTAGAGTCGAAAAAGAAAATTCACTTTTGAAGTTGTCGTCGTTTACGACATCCAATAACTGCTCTTGTATTTGCAAGGACATATCTTTACCAGATGGTGAATTGCAAAATGGATAACGTATCCATTCATTGCCGATTCTTGGATCTTTGGAAGCTGGAAAATATTTCTCAAATTCTTCAATAAGCAGAGATAAATGATTAGAAATGAATTGATGGTGAATATCATTCGTTTCTTTTCCGAAAAATATTCAGACAGTATTGGAAACATATCTAAAACCCCTTCATTTACAAGCCGTAGCCACATCTCTATCTTGGATTTGAAAGCTGCAACCTTATCTGCTACCCCTGAAGTGACAAGTTCAGATCATTGAGAAAACTGAATACATCACACAAGTAAGCCAACATTGACAACCATACACTGTCGCAGAAAATTACTGCCATAGGTTATTCTTTTTCTTCTAGAAATCTTTTTAGATCATCACGCAATTCAAATACTCTGGCTAAAGATTTTCCTCGAGAAATCCATCTTATTTCATTGTGTAAAAGAAGACATTTATGATCTGCATCAATATCTTCACAAAGCTGTTCAAACATGCGTGAAGTTAGAGCAGTACTTTGATATAGTTGATGACTTTAACGACATCACCCAGCACAGTGTTAAGTTCTGTGTCCATTTTTCTACTTGCAAGCATTTCCCTGTGAATGATACAGTGTATAGATTCACATTTTTGGGAAACCTCCTTTATCCTTGCGGTTAACCAAGATAGTCTTCTAGTCAAAGCAGCACCATCTGTACATATACTCACACAAAAGTTCAAATCAAGATGTTTAGAGACATATTTATTTATCACGTCAAATATCTGAGCCCCTGTAGTGTAGGTCGACAGAGATAAGGCACATAACAAGTCCTCATGTACATCTTACTTATAAATGTATCTTACAAAAAACAAAAAACAGTGCCTTGTTATTAATGTTTGTAGATTCGTCTACCTAGAGTGCATACCAGGGCGATTCGGATATTCTCCCCAGTAATTGTTTCTCAATGTCCAGGGCAATTCCATCAATCCTCCTAGTTATAGTGCTATCAGACAAAGGTATGTTTGATATTTTCTTCCCAGACTCTTTTCCAAGGATTTCATGACAAATATCTTTGGTACATGGCAAAATCAATTCCTCGTATTCCTAGACCTAGCAATACGATTTGCGACCAAGAATAAAGCCTTTAGGGCCTTTGCATTTGTAGATATTATTTTCCGGATAAACTCTCTCTCTGTCCTTTTTGTTCATGCAGTAATCTTTTTAAAAAAGCCAAATGTTTATCTTCTAGCGACTGATGCTTTGTTCTAAAGTGACGAAGCATTTTAGAAGGCTTCATCGCATCATTTGAAAGGTCTTCGCCACATATTATACATATAGGCAAGGAAATGCTGGATTTTTTCATCTTTGTAAAACCATAATGTAAATATGATTTATTTGTATTGTCTGATAAAAGTTTTTTTGTACTTGGTCTGATAAAGTTATCTATCGTATCATTGCTTGCATTATTTGAACCACTTAGCTCCTCCCTATCAAAGCTAGCATTTGTGTTTTCAATAAATTTTTCTAAAATGTTGGGACGTTTACTCATTTAATTTTATTGGGGTAAAAAAATTTCAATTTAAAAATATATATAATTTAAACAAAGGAGCATCAAACTAGAAACATTTTTGAAATTGCAATGCCATAATGCTGATTATAGTGTTAAAAAACATATATTTCATGTTTCAATATCATTTAAAGTTTTTTTTAAACGAAAGACTTCCTCAAAGATGGCAATGTTCTCTGTGATACCTATTTATTGCATTGAACCATTTCTCATTGTCTGTAAAGGAAATCATAATTTTAATAAAATAAAAATATGTTCTCCACGGACCGGCACCGATTCATGGAGAAAGTGAGACCGGTCCGCGGACCGACACCGGTGTCAGAAGACCGGCACCGGTCCGCGGACCAGGGATTGAGGACCACTGCATTAGGGTATCTCCTACATATACTATTCAGATTTTTAGCGAGTAAAATATACTACTCAGATTTTAAGATAAGAATTTAGCAAGTCTGCTTCATTAAAATTGTGAATTCTTAATATTACTGTCTTTCGAATATCATTTATATATTACTATTATAACATATTGTTTATACACATGCTGTTGGTAACAGTATCAAACGAAATATAGCCTATATATGACAAAATTATTATTTAGTTCTAAAAATAATAATAAATATTAATAAATAAATATTATAAATTAATAAATAAACAAAAAATAATAATAACTAAATTTAACAAAATTTGAAACAAAAAGTTAAAAGAACGAAGATTGGTAACGAAACAGCTTGTAATCATTTTCGTTCTATTACATATTGTTTATACACCTGCTTATGATGGTGCATTTCGTCTGTTATTTACAAATATAATTAGGTAAATACATTTAAAATAAACTTTTACCGAAATATAAAAATTTACCTCTGAAAATGTACTATAGTCACAGAAATAGAGTTCAAAAAGTTTTGCTTGATTCTCTGGATTGTTAAAGCAAAATACTTGTAAACATTTGTGCGCTAGACCCATTACTGTATTGAGTTTCGAATCGCCAGCCTAATTTAAACACATAAATTCCGAAGCTAGTTATTTTAAGTGCTAGGGATAAGATTAAGTCAGCAATGTAACTAAAGTAATGAAACATTGATAAATGTATGTAAGCATATGAAAATGAGAGTGAAATTAATTAGAGTGAAATAAATTAGATGAACTAAAATAAATATAAATAAAATAAACTGTAATAACATATCAATTTATTAATAAAATATACTCATACTATTAATAAATATACTCATATAAAATATCATCATACTCCTGATGATGATAGCAGTAGGCTATTGAAAATTCGAGACTAAATAAATATTTTCTTCACTCTCTCCACTAATAAATAATCCAATATGAGTGAACAATCAATTTATTAATAAAATATAATTTTATTAATAAAATAAAACTTTGCAAAACAACTATTTCTACCGTCCTTAATATGAGGTCATAAATGTAAAAAATATAATTGATAATCATAGTTGTGTTCAAAAACACAACAAACCAAAATTCTTAAATTTAAATTTCTTTAATGTACGCCAAAAATAGAAAAAAATAAAAATATAATAAAAATTAGAAAAATTTAAATAAAAATTATAATAAATATTATAAATTAACAAATAAACAAAAATATAATTACTAAATTTAACAAAATTTGAAACAAAAGTTAAAAGAACGAAATAATGATTCTTAATAATTAGAATCATTAGGTAATGATTTTTAATAATTAATTTTTAATAAAAAATTAATAAATTTTTATTAGGTATTTTTAATACCTAATAAATGAAAAGCTATAAACGGGATAGTCTAGAAATACACAAAGAGTCCATTAAAATAAGATCATTTAACTGAATATATGTATTTTGTAGACAGGATTTGCAACCTTCCATGCTACAAGTAAAATATCTACTTTTTCATCTTCGGGTAATAGTTTAAATTGAAATTCATTTGTATATTCTTTTGTATTTTACCAAACGATAGCAACAATAGCTTCAAAGATATTGTAATTAAACTCTTTATCTGATTTTTTACATGAAGATGACGGTATATAAAAAACTTTTTAATATGAACTTTTTAATCTAATAAAAAAAGTTTGCCAATATTGCCGAGTAAAAAATAATCAAATCAGCTGAGTCTACGCATTTAAAATAATTATAAAATAAACAAAACATAATAATGCTAAATCAAAATTTAATAATTAAATAATAAAATAAATAATTGTTTACAGATTTTTTATAATTTATATCAATTATAAAATAAATTAAATTTATTAAATTTCAATTTTTAAAAATACAAAATTGAAATTTAAAATACAAGTCATTTTTATGAATAAATAATAGATATTACAATTTCGAATTAATATATAAATAAACAATTTGTTAAATTTACCTAATACACAATTCGTAAAAAATATACGTTTATAAATCAATTATTACAAATTTGAGAAAAGTTTAAATTTTAATTTCAAAATCAGTTTGCGAATCTAAAAATGTTAAAAAAATATTATTAAATAATTACAAATATTATATTTAAATAGCATAGTTAAATTTAAGATAACAGTTAATTATTAAATTATTAAATAACAAATTTAATATTATTAAATTTAATATTATTTAATATCACTGAATAACAAATTTGATAAAAAACGTTTAAATTTAAAATATAGAATAAGATTTTGAAGTTGACACAAATAATATTAAATAATAATATTAAATAATAATAATATTAAATTTAATATTAAATTTAATTTTATTTAATATTACTATTATTAAACAACAAATTTGATAATAAAACGTTTAAATTTAAAATATAGAAACAAATATTTTAAATTTAAAATATTTTTACAATATTTTTAATTTAAAATATTGTAACTTTTTTATTTTCAAATCAAATCAGCTAACTGAGTCTACGTATTTAATATAATTATAAAATAAACAAAACATAATAATGCTAAATCAAAATTTAATAATTAAATAATAAAATAAATAATTGTTATAAGATTTTTTATAATTTAAATCAAGTTAAAATAAAAAATTGAAATTCAAAATAAACGTCATTTTTATGAATTGACTAATAAATAACAGACGTTGTATCAGAATAAGAATTAGAGGTCATCTTGGAGGAACTGCTATGCTATCAGGTTTCGGCCCCTAACTCCTCTACCCAACATATCAGAGGGCCGAATACATGCTAATGGTGTATTTCCTCTGATTAAATTTTATTATATATTATCTTATTCTAATACAAAGTATATTATTTATTATCCATCTATAAAAATTTTACGCTTAAAAAACTTATTAACATCAACTTTGATGAAAACCAATATCGTTACAAATTATTGCAATTCTTAAAATTTCATTATTTTATGTGTTTTAATCACGAAATTTTTATTTCGTGATGAAATGTTTAATCATTTGATTACGGAGTACGGTCATTGATGCATGCCTTTACATATACATATAAAGGCATTAATGTATTATATGTAAGATTTTACTAAAAAATGCAACCTGATAATTAATTCAAACTTTGTGGCTAACCTTATCGTAAGGTATTTTTAGAAGATCTAGAACTGCTATGTGTGCGTCCATATTTCGTAGCAATCGTTGTTCATTTTCGCATGCAATAAATTTGTTATCTTCCTCTCTTACACACAGCTGTATCATACGTTGTAGAATCTAAAAATTAACGATAAATATCCCATCAACATCGTTATTTAATAACTTACAGTTTCAATAAATCCGTGAATTTTCTGGAATTGAGAATCAAATTAGAATTTTGCTTTAATTGTTTTAATTACCTCAAATATGATAGATGACTTTAACATTTCGTCGTCAAGTTGTAAATCATGTATCCACGATCCATGAAACAATTTCTATTTAAGAGATAAAGTTTAAATTAGACAATTTACGAAAGGTGAATTAGACAATTAATAAAACAAGATATCAACGAAATATTGCATAAAACAAAGACAAATATGTCAGTAATAAAATCTTTTCAATTTGTCAAATGAAGTAGCCCGTGATACTCATCAAAAGAGAATAAATCCAAACGGCTCCATACATGTCTAGGACGCAATATATTCAAATCAATTTATTTATATAATTAATTTATTAATATATTTACGAAATCAATTTATTAGAATTTATTTTTCCTCATAATGCAACGCCAGTATAAAATTGTTTTTCAGTGAAAACTAAACAGGTTATTATCAAAAGGATAAAGCGGGCGTGCTTGCTGGGTCAAATCATTTGATTAAGCGAAATAATGTTTAGTCAATAGAATATAAAAAACAAAGAACGAACTATTTCAAATCAAATGTTTATTGATTCGGATTCTTCATACTAATTATAAAAAGGTTTATGAGTTCACGTTACAAATTCAAAATACGAGAAACTAAAATATCTTATTAGAATGTGGAGTGATTTTGAGACAATTGAAAAGTTTTCGTGAAAGAGAAGCGTCAGTAATACTTTCAAAAATATACATCCATTTCTATTACCCAGATCGATGTCTGAATTATCTTCCGAATAATTTAGCAATTCATTCGCATCTTGCAATAATGAAAATTCTAAATATTGATATAGATAGTGCGAGGTGTTAATAAAAATTGGGCCATGAAATATAATTTCTTAAAATTGACGTTAGAGTATTTACATGTCGACATACTTAAAACAAACTAGAAATGTTGACGTATTCATACCTGAAATGTTGCATACATAATGCTTTATATAATAAATAAAGATATAAAGATATAACATAAAGATATAACATATTACATATTATAATGTTGCATATATAAATATAATTCATAACATTATAATATTATATATTATATATTGTAATATAGTATTATATATTAGTTCCACAACGATGATGTATTTACTCTGATGGAATTTGATTATTTAATGTAAAGATTACGTGCTAAAAGATTATTTATCAACCAAACATATCAATAGGGTAATTTACTTCATTTACTTCTATATAAATTACCTTTGTGAGTTTTTAAAATAACTTATCATATTCTATAGTATATTATTTATTAAAAATCCTTAGAGTAAATTATGAGTTTAAAGGAATAAATTTAGGAGTTTAAAAACTTAAAACTCATAAATTGTTTTGTTTAATTTTATTTTTAATAATATTTTGCTGATTTATATATTTTTAATTTTCTGTTTGATTTTTATAGTGACCTAGTTTAAAATATGTATCTAGTAAATTTTTTAAATAATTTTAAAGAAAGCCCTAAACGTTACAATTGTTAGTAGTATCTTATTCTAATACAAATATTTAATATAATTATAAAATGAACAAAACAAAATTTAATAATTAATTAATAAAATAAATAATTGTTTTTAGATTCACTTTCTCATCTGATCAAAATGTAATGTAAAATAAACAAAACATAATAATTATAATTAAATAATAAAATAAATAAATAAATTTTTGCACAATAATTCGTCACTTATTAACTGATCAAAGAAGAGAGTGAATGACATCTTTATTGAAATCGAATTTCCGATTTTTATTCTGATGATGATAGCAGTTAGCTATCGAAAATTCAATTTCAATAGCAATTCGATTAACTTTCTCATTTGATTAAATCAAATCAGCTAACTGAGTCTACGTATTTAATAAAATTATAAAAATAAACAAAACATAATAATGCTAAATCAAAATTTAAGAATTAAATAATAAAATAAATAATTGTTTTCAGATTTTCTATAATTTAAATCAAGTTAAAAAAATGAAATTTAAAATAAACTTCATTTTTATTAATTGACTAATAAATAAGAAACGTTGTATCAGAATAAGAATTAGAGGTCATCAGAAAGAACTGCTATGCTATCAGGTTTCGGCCCCTAACTCCTCTACCCAACATAGCAGCGGGGCCAAATACATGCTAATGATGTATTTCCTCTGATAAAACTATCTAGTATCTTATTCTAATGCAAAGTATATTATTTATTATCCATCCATAAAAATTTGCCACTTATGTCCTCTGATTAAATTTGATTATATAGTATCTTATTCGAATACAAAGTATATTATATTATTATTTATTATCCATAAAATGTTTTTGCTTAATAGTTTAAATATATTATAATATAATAAATTATAATATATAATAGTTTAATAAATATAATAAATATAATATAATAATATATTTAATAAATATAATATAATAAATATATTATAATGTATTATAATATTATATTATTATAATACATTATATAATATTATATTATTTTCCGATAATGATTTTAAATTTATTCTTTATATTATTGTGCTGATTTATTTATTTTACTATTTTCTGCTTGATGTTATTTTTATAGTAACCTAGTTTAAAATATGTATCTATTAAATTATTTAAATGATTTTGAAGAAAGCCAATATCATTACATATTGTTGCAATTCTTAAAATTTCATTATTTAATGTATTATATTTTATATTATATGGTATGCATGAATGCTCATGCAAAAATATGTTTCTTGTAAATTTAAATATGTCATCTTTACGATATAAATTAATAGTAGTTTTAGTTAATATTAATTTAATGTTCATATCTAGATATACACCTTCTTTATCATTAATATTGGTTGTATTTAGAATGGTTATATTTACCTGGATAAATTTATTCGCTTGTTTGATGAAACTTATTAGAGTTAACATTAGAGTTTAACAGTTATGAACAAATTCATATCATAAAAAGCTTAAAAAGCCAGCTATAATTAGGACTTCTAAAAATTCAGGTATAATAAAAAACTTCTAAACATCACGTTATAAAAAATGATGTGACTGATTATTTTGATGAGAGTATCTGATTTCACAATTTAAAGTGAATGTCTATTAACAGCGCTTCGTAAGATGGACTATAACTGATTGGCTAAACGCCGTTGTATTCGTGATATTGGAGAATTGAAGACGTTGAAATAATCAGTTAATTTGCATTTGTGTCACTTGAATGATCTGTGATTCGATGATGCCCGTTCGAAATTTCCAAATACTTGGTTATCACCATTCCTTGTGTGTTCTGGTAATTAGTCTGAACTGGAAATGTGATTTGGGTGCACGTCCTATTGATCTAGCAAGTTTCTTACTTGAACGAAATGTTAGTAAGAAAATAAAAATTGATAATAAATTAATTAATAATTAAATATTATTAATATTAAATTAATAATATTAATTAATAATATTAAATTTAATATTAATATCAATATTATTAATATTAAATTAATAATACTTAAATGATGTGCATTCTGTTGAATGTTTTTAGAATCTCTCTGGACAGACATTTGAAAGTTTGATTTCCTTACTCACAATAAATGTTACAGGTAAAATAAACGTACTATAATGTTTACTATTGAATGTTTTTCTTTAGATGAAGCATACACAACTGGAATGTTTGATGTAAACTTGAGCTCGTGACCATCATTGACAAATATTAGCTGGTAAAAACGTTTTGCCTTTAAATTACTGTAAAGTAATTAATTATTTAATAATTACTGTCAAGTACTAATTTTTTACTTCGAACGAACTAATTATCACTTCTTATTTATCACTTAAAGAGATGCAACAAATGTCTTCTTTTGTAAATTTGGACTAAAACGAATATGCATTTCCCTTTGCGTTTCAAATCATTTTATTCGATCGTTATCGAAACAATGACATTTAAGAAATTAATTAGTTTGAAAATGAAGATTTGATTTTACTATTTGATTGTACAAATAGTAAAATCCTTTGATTTTGCAAATTTTTAAATTAAACGATTTATTAAGCTCTCTGAATTATGTTTGTACATATTGAATATAAATAAAATAAATAGATATATTTTTTCATATAATTACACTATATTGTGTTTGACTAATTAAAGAAGATGCTTTATCTGAGACGATATTTTTAATATTTAATTTACTAATAAATTATAAATTTAGCCCTCAATGAAATTTTTAAACAAAGTGCATACCTTTATGTCAAGTGAAACATCCCCAGATTCGTCGGATTTTTCCAACTCATAATTCTTTTTGTATACCCACAATTCTGATTTTTCAACAAACAGCTTTAGTTGATCTAGGTCTTTCTTTATCTGGTTATAATTTTCAACATCCGTATCGGATACAAGTAGCTGGACCTAATAAATTAATTGCGTTTAAAAATAAGTTTTATTAGATTAAATCTTATAGAAAAGACTTGAATCCATCAGAAATATTTTTAGAAATGTGAATACAGAAAAATTATATATATATACTTCTAAGAGCATACTTTTAAAAATGTAAAAATATGCATATATAATATAAAATAAAATGCATTATTATATATGATATAATTATATCATATATAATATATATAACATAATATATTTTATTTATTTTATAAATATATTTGTACATAAATATATTTATTATCTAAATATATTTTAGCACAAACAATTGCAGTATGATTTCTTTTCGTTGTACAATTCATTCCGATTAATTTTAACTAATCTCGTTGTAGAAATTAAAACAAAAATTAACTCACGAAATACCTATTCTAAATATTACGATTATTTAAAACTTGTTAATAAATATTTAAAAGATTTATTAAAGGATCAATCCTATTGACTACCATCTTGTCGTTATCAAAATTTTTAAACAAAATATTCTCCTCACTACTGGCTGCAAAGTCGGACAACACTTGGTTGTGGTCAAGTGGTTGATATAAATATATTTGCTGGGAACACAATAAGAATATGTCATTATAAGGAATTATACATTCAAATTATTCCATCTTTTCTCCCAATAGTCTAAAAACCAGGATTTAAATTTTCATAAATCTGTCTAAGAGTAATGTACAAAGGTAAATAATAAGATAAAATCAAATAATTTTGAAGGATTCTTCATATATGATTGCGCTAAACGTCAATTGGATTCAATATGATAAATCCTAATGACTGCCGTTTACTCATTATTACAACTCAGTAGGGAATATTTTTCTGCTGGATGCATATGGATCGCACTTATAGTAGTGCGATCCCTCTGCATCTACTGAAAGGAATCCCTACTGAAAGATCCATTTCCGTAGGGATCACGCGACATGTGTCTTATTCGATTTTAAATAGATAGAATGCATGAAATTATGAAGGTCACAATTATCAATGCTATCAACACCAATGCAGCTAAGTGAATGCTGAGTGCCTAAGCTCTAAAATACTAATTAATTAGACGATAGTTTTAAAAGTAAATAAATAATTTGATAAAGTTACCTGCTTCAAGTGTATTAAAATTTCTTCTCGTTGCCTAAAATATCTTATTAGAAGGTGGAGTGATTTTGAGACAATTGAAAAGTTTTCGTGGAAGAGAAGCGTCAGTAATACTTTCAAAAATATACATCCATTTCTATTATCCAGATCGATGTCTGAATTATCTTCCGAATAATTTAGCAACTCATTCGCATCTTGCAATGATGGAAATTCTAAATATTGATATAGATAGTGCGAGGTGTTAATAAAAATTGGGACATGAAATATAATTTCTTAAAATTGACGTTAGAGTATTTACATGTCGACATACTTCAAATATATTATTTGTTGTAATATATTAATATAAATTAAATATTATAAAATAATTATATAATTATATATTTTATATTAATAAAATCAAAACACTGCCGCTTTGTTACGAGCCTTTCTTAAACACAGAGATTACACATTATAGCATACATGATATTATTACTAAATATTAGTAAACATTACATTATAACATAATATAATAATATTTCCATAGCGCTTTTTTAATATGGATAACGCTGCATATCATATCAGACTAGAAACATCAGTTCAATTAATATTAGTGACATAAAAATATACAATATTTCGTGTAATATTAAGGATCAACTAGACAACTATGGCATATAGAACATTTACATTAATCAGCATTTATTTTTGTAATTAGATTAGAAAATATTACATTACATTAAAATAATATGATTTGCAGTAAAAGTAAAAGAATTAACTCTTTATGATAAATTAAATTAGGCATATATAAAATATCACGTATTTAGGAATTACGTCAATCTGATTACTCAATTCGTTAATTCATAGATAATGTCAATTCAAAATGTAGTAATAAAAAATCATAATACATTTATGTTACATTTAGTATAATTAAGTGAATATCCCATTCTCTTGTATAAGTGTAAATTAAAACCAGTATCATCTAAGAATATCAACTGTTTATCGTTTATTTTCAACACCAACGAACCATATTGTAACCTCACCTCCTTGTTTGTATTACTATTCCTATTTATGGGAACCAATGTTAAGGTCTTTCTGGTATAATCCATCTTTTTAATTATTCTTGATGCTGTTGATGGGGAATAAGCACCTCCAGAGCTATGTTCATTAAGTTTTTCACATATGGATTTAAGGCTTATGCGGGGATTTAAACCTATTTCGGAAGCAATAATGTTTTTTTTCAAAATTGAAATCTTTAGTTTTAGCAATTCTTTTCTCCGGTGCTGATTTGAATGTGTTTAAATCCAAAAACTCCCTGTTGGTATACCTCTTGTAAAGTCGTTTCAATGCTGATTTAGAAGCATTGATGATGATCAAGGAAACATCATTACCTAAACCATCATTTAAAAATTGAATGGCTTAAAAGCATTCAATTAAGCTTCTACTAATCGTCTGTCTTGTCTTCCTTTGTTCCTTGTCTTCCTTTGTTCGAGTTTATAGAACATAAATTGCTTTCATTACCCTCTGGAAATCGAAAATACATTGCAATTTATAATGATTTGATCCATAAGACAGCAGAAGTAAAAGAAGCATTCTCAAGGAAAAACTACATACTTAAGTTTCTAACGCCTTAATTATCTCAATTGATCCCAATTGAAAAGTTCTTTTGGTGTTTGAAATCAAGGGTTGGAAAAAGAGCAGTTTTATCTAATATAAAGATACTTATCAATATAATTGATGAAGCTCTCAGAAATTGAGATTTTATAATGGTGGGTTACTTTGATCATATGCGTATATGGGTTAAAGAATCAATGGAACGTCTTGATTTTATTTAAAAATTAAATGTGTAATTTGGTATATAAGCCAAATATAAACCAGCATTTCGGCGACAAGGAATCAGCATAAGCAGTAAAAGGACCGAAACACGAAATGTAGGCGTAGGCTCACTGCTGATGAGGTCCACCCACGCTGATTGTAGTGTACAGTGATGCTGATAGGATTCAAACAACCACACGAGGATAATATCAAACCGACCAGTTAAGAATAATGGCTCGTGTATGCAATATTCACAATAGTAAAAAGACAGCTTACGGTTTACTGTCCAGTGAACATTTCGTATAAGAACAGAATAAAAAATCGGTGTGTGGTGGATTCGAATTGTGAATATTAGTTACCGCCCACACCAAATATAGAACACATTAATTGTGTAATTTGGTATATAAGCCAAATATAAACAAGCATTTCGGCGACAAGGAATCAGCAGAAGCAGTAAAAGGACCGAAACACGAAATGTAGGCGTGGGCTCACTGCTGATGAGGTCCACCCACGCTGATTGTAGTGTACAGTGATGCTGATAGGATTCAAACAACCACACGAGGATAATATCAAACCGACCAGTTAAGAATAATGGCTCGTGTATGCAATATTCACAATAGTAAAAATAAAATGTTTAAAAAATATTTCTTTAATTTATGGATTAAATTTTTCATACATTTTTAATGAGCCAATAAAACTGAAAGAAAGGGTCAATAAAAACTGGAAAAGGTCAATAAAACTAAAAAGGCCAATAAAACTGAAAGAAATGATCAATAAAACTAAAAGAAAGGGCCAATAAAACTAAAAGAAAGGGCAAATAAAACTAAAAGAAAGGGCCAATAAAAATAAAGAAAGGGTAAATAAAACTAAAAGAAAGGGCCAATAAACTAGCTTTGCAAATTAGAGCACATTGAATGAATCGATACTTGATTGCAATAATTATAAGCTATTTTAAACCTAAAAATTACCATTTCTCCGAATACAAATTTGCTTAAATCCTGACAGCATCCAGGAAAGATAAAAATCCAGTCTTATATCCATTATAAGCTAAATATCATATTTAATTAAATCCCGAAATAGTTTAGAAAATTGATACCTCAATAATGGACATAATATTCATACGTATTTTGTTTGCTAAATCGCTAACAACTTCAGTTTCAACAACTTTCGAAGAAGCAAACACTGATTTTTTAGCTAACTCTGAATCTAAATGACATAATGACTTCAGTAAAATTGACTGTAAAAATGGAAACAAAATAAAACATTATTCATTATTGATTGCATTTATCTACCTTAATATTTCAGCGTCTAACAATATTGATTATATCAACGCAACCATAATAAATCTCTTAATGACGTTTAAAACATAAATAAATTATGTCTAAAAAATAAATTATAAATAAATCAAGATTTATTAGATTAAGATTTAATAAATTTCGATTTAATAAATCATAAATACATCAAGATTTAATAAATTTATAAATTTTAATAAATATTGATATTATAAATAATAAATAAATCAAGATTAAATAAATTATTTTTTTTAATAAAGATTAATAAAGTTAATTAAAGAAAAGTATTAGATAAGTTTCAACTAACATTTCCTTATTCCCGTAAGCTCATATAGACAAGCAAAATATCCGTTTTCATGTCGATACTGTGTACAATCTGTTTTGACATTTATTTAAAAAATGTTTTACCAGACCTCAATAACATAGAGTAGAATAAAATACTATCCAATTATGGCATTGGTCGTTGCATATTCGTAATACTTTTAATGTATAAAATGCAGTAAATATTTATAAATATTTATTAAATGCATTAAATATTCGAACTATTAAACAAATCTATTTAAATAAAAAATAACTAAAAACAAATAAATAAAAATAATAAAATTAGATAATAAATAATTATAAATAATTGTTTCAGATTTTATGTAACTTAAATCGAGCTAAAATAAAAAATTGAAATTTAAAATAAAAATCCACTTTTATGAATTGACTAATAAATAGGAGACGTTGTATCAGAATAATGATTAAAGATCACCAAGAGGAATGGCTATGCTATCAGGTTTCGGCCTCAATTTATCGACCCAACATATCAACGGGGCCAAATACGCGCTAATGACGTATTTACTCTTATTAAATTTGATTATATAAAATATTATTCTAATACAAAGTATATTATTTATTATTCACTCATAAAAAGTTTCAGCTATTTATTTTAAATTTATTTTTTTATTATTGTGTTGATTTAAATATATTACTATTTTCTGTTTGATGATATTTTTATAGTAACCTAGAATAAATATGCATCTATTTAACTATTTGAATGATTTTGAAGAAAGCCAATATTGTTACATATTGTTGCAATTCTTAAAATTTCATTATTTAATGTATTATATCTTATATTATAAGGTATGCATGAATGCTCATGTAAAAATGTTTCTTGTAAATTTAAATATGTAATATTTACGATATAAATTAATAATAGGTTAAATTGATGTTGATATATATATCTTCTATACCATCAATATATGTTTTTAAGAAAAATGCTAAATTGATAAATTTGTTCGCTTATTGATCAAAAATTATTAGAGTTAAATGCATATATATCATAAATATATCAAAACATATTTCATATCGTTATGTAATTTAGATTTATTTTTTTAAACAGTTATAAACAAATTCATATTCCATAAAGCGTAAAATACATCAGCTATAATTATGCTACTATTTACTTATTAAATAAGTCAGCTATAATTGGGCTACTATTACCGCCTATTGGATTTATTAAAATATTGATTTATTAAAATATTTAAGGATTCTATTAATTCAATTTTATCCATATATTTATATTTACTTGATGACGTAATTTTTTTTAGATATACATTATAGATATTATAACATATATATGTATATCTTTTTCCGAATATAAGAATAATTAAGTTTTCTAATGCATCTTTAATATCTGTTAAATCTAGATTTGAATAAAAAGTACTAAAATCGTACGTATTTATATTCTGAAAATTTATTCCTTTTGTGTTCTAAAAATTCTATTGTAGAATTAACACTGAAATAGTATTTTATACCTGTATTAATTTCGATTACTTTGCAATATTTGTAAAAGCACTATATATAAACCTAAGCTATGCTGGGTTAAGGAACAGTGGCCGAAACCTGATTACATAGCAGTTTTTCTTGATGACCTCTAATTCACATTAGAATACGTTTTTTAAACCGGAGAGTTTAGCTACTCATCATTTTCTAAACGATGAATAATCAACCTACTTGTAAGTTGTCATCGTTAATAATTATCTCTCTGTTAAAAGTATAGGATCTTCCATTTTGCAAAGCATTAAATAATTAAATAATTTTATTGTTAATAATTAATATCATTTTAATTAATTTATAAATGAATAGATTAAACAAAATTGACCTTCACCAATTAAGGTCAATTAAGTTTGCGCATGGTCAATTATTTATATCTGATTACCACTTATACAGAGTATACTTTCGGTCCTTATTCCTATATATTTTTAAGAGGAATAATGGACCTATTCTTCTTAAGATTATTTTAGTTACCGAAACCTGATAACATAATATGACTTTATCCGATTAGGCTATTGATCATCATCAATAATGATGATGAACATTATCAATGATGATCATCATTAATAATGCTCCATTATTGATAAAGAATTATTGGAAATAACCTAATTTATTCGTTCTTGTAAATTTATAAAACTATAAAAAATTGTATTTGTAAGTGCAAATTATATTAATTTTAAGACACTCAATTATGTAAAGTACACGTTCGGCTAAAGTATACTATTAAATATATACAATTTATATATTGTATATATTGTATCTATTCTATATCTATTGATATATTCTATCGAAATACTATATTAAAGTATACTATTTAAGTTTTATCACATAAAAAATATCTTAAAAATATTGAAATAACTTATAAAAATTATTATAAATCACACGAATCCAGGTACCATTTTCAAGCTTTTCATGTGGACTTGATATCGACCGATTTAAAGTTAACAATCCAAGAAGTGTTTTACTAAGATGTAACAGTTCGCGAAAATCGTAGCATCCGAAAAATATAAGTTTCTTAGTCAAAGCTATCACCTAGAATAAGAGCGATCGAATCACACATCAAAACATTTTAGGGAAATTAAATAAAATAAATTAATTTTTTTAGATGAAATTCATTTTTAACAAAAAGCAATTAAAAATTGAGTTTATTAAAATCGATCATTATGCCCATACCAAGCTGTATCAAAAATAAACACTCGTGAGATAATTAATTTAAATAATAAATAATTATATAAGATTTTATACAATTTATATTTATATAACGACAAAATTTACTATTAAAATTTAAAATAAAAGTCAATTTTTATGAATTGACTGATAAATAACAGACGTTGTATCAGAATAAGGATTAGAAGTCACCAAGAAAAACTGCTATGTTATCAAGTTTCGGGACCTATTCATCAACCCATTAAACTTCACAAAACGATATAAGTCAATATATGCAAATATTTCATTTTACGCCGTCCTCTTATAGTCTTCGATCATAATTATAATTATAATACATAATTATATAGGAGTTTATACAACTTAAATAATTCATCTCAAATAAAGATGAATTTTTATAAATAATTATATAAAATTTGTTACCAATTATATTTATACAACGATAGAATTGATTATTTATATTTTAAATAAAGATAAATTATTATATTATTATAATTATTTATTATTAATAAATATTTATATAAGATTTTATACAATTTATATTTATATAACGATAACATTTATTATTAATACTTAAATAATTATTTTAGTTTAATTAAACTATGAGCAAATAATAAATAATAATAGAAATAATAAATAATTATATAAAATTTTATTTAATTTATATCAAGTTATTAGCAAATTATTTTATTTTGAATTAAAATTTCAAATAAAGTCGACTCTTATAAATTGACAAATAAATAACACGACTTATCAGATTAAGAAAAAATACAATTAAATAATTAAAAAGACAGTAAACAATCGAAAACATTGAATAATTGTAAACAATTAGAGTAAGTGATCCAAAATTCAACCATTAGGATTAAATAAATTAAAGTTCAAGTATTAAAGTTTACTCTAATCGTAGAATCTGTACTTTTTTAACAAATCTAGACTGTGGCACAGTAGCACTTGTGAAAATCTTTGAGATAGATCAGATATCTTAAATTAAACGTTTTGTAAGCTGCTCGTTTCTCGTTTACCCAGATAGTCTGGCTCGATTGGACTCTTTGCGGGGTGAAATACCCCAGGTGGTTAAGTCGGAGGGCGGCGTGTTGGATTGGCTTGAGGACTCAGATCTCACTGGACCTGAAGCCATGATGATGAAGAACAGATCAAAACTAATCAAACCGAATGAACGAAAAAGTGAACGTCTGACGATCATCAAAGGATTTGCTGAAAATAGTAAGAAACAACAAAATTCAAGAAAACGCCGGTAATAAGAATTATCAAATTAATCTTTCTTATTCAACAAATGTGAGGAGTTTAAGCGCAGACTCTATAATTGAACAGAGGAAACTTCCCCTGTGCCTAAATTGGCTAATTGAGTGAACATCAAATTTCTGGAACCTATAGAAAGACAAAACATATTTAACAAGTTTCTAAGGAGTTTTTCAAAGCTCAATAAGCAAAGGGTAATTTTTAATTCAATCAGATATTTTGAGGCAGAGGTGCGGATCTCTTTTTGCACCTGCGATCTGGCTATTGCATATTTAGAATTCTTCAATGAAAGCCTTTCAAACTCAGGCAAATCTCTCGCAACAAAAAAGAAACTTAAGGGACTAGCACTTTCTGCGCTCTCCTCAATTTTGAAACCTCAACCACTACCCATCTTCACGAGTCGAGTAAAATACCTGGGTTCACCATTACGGAGAATTGGTCAACGAAAGCTGACCTGGATAGACTTAAACGTATCCTGAAGATAGCTAGGTGGGGTCCCACAAAATCATAAGATTTGTAGACGGACAATAGAGTCTTTGAGTCTGTGATTTATTCTAATAAGCTAACATGTACGGCAGAATCGAGCACAACCTTTAAAAGCCTATGTACGCCTGTAACTTTATTCCCAATCTGAATATTCTGCAAACCCTAATACTTGTAGTGATAGATTTATCTTTTTTCTGGAGAATTTCAGGCAGAATTATGTATGCAATCAATGTCATCATCTAACTTATCATGATGATCTGTTTGAGAGGACTCAAAATTATTGCTTCATATCCAATTTGCTCCAAATTAAATTAATATAATTACTTTTCTTGCTATTGACACGATATAAACAAAGTAGCGTTGAACATAGTAGCGTTGATACAAAGTACAAAATTTGAGATTGAGATGACTTGTTTTGTGAGTTGAAGTGACAATGAGTCAAAGAGTAACTGAGACGAAATATCCTCGAGAAGAATTAATGTCGAAAAGAAACAATTGAGAAAAGTGTATTGAGACAAAAAAGTACGATCACTACCACATCCCGGCTGATTAGTATGTAAAAAATGATTAGTACATTTAAGATGAAAACACGTGATATAATATCAATGGATTATAATTAAATATTCCAGCGCATTATCCATATCATTAAATTATAATGGTCTAGAACTAAATATCTTAAAACAGTGATTTCTAGGTTAAATAATCTATGAGTTAAGAAAATAGTGGAATTTCCTTTCATTTTTGTGCATTTATTAATACTCTGCAAAATAACATTCTCCTAAAACATCTATCCAATAGCAAAGCCGAAATACAACGAATTTGATTCTTCTTACAATGGAGTAAAAACTATTACAGTTAGCTCACTGTCTACAGTGAGATACCCGGTGGCATCGTAAAAGGTGTGCTACTTAAACACTACAAGCGTTGGGTTTCTGAATCTATAATTATTATATTTTGACATAACTTTTGTTGTTGTCTGGATCAACGAATAATGCAGTTATAAATAGCAGTTTTTCCATATTTTAATTCATATATTTGATGTTTTGAAAAGTTAAGCTATATAATATATCCATCTTTATCAGTATTTCGTGTCCCTATCACGGTGCATTATTCATTTCTATAAACAATTATCTGCTAATTTGAAGACGCCTATTATTAGGTCATGCAGATAACGACTTGCAGTGAGCTATCACTTCATGCCGTAATGATATTGGATTGAATATTAGCGTATTGAGTAAACTTGTATTGATGTTATTCGTTAATTTCAAATAACAACTTTCGACGATATATCTTTATACGCTAATAATATCGTTACGATCTTAAGTATTATACAAATAGAATACGTAGAATAAGTTAACTAATCTGTTTATAATATATAATAAAAAACAATATATAATATATATATATATATATATATATATATATATATATATATATTATAAGACAAAATATATTTGTGTTCACCTGAAATAAAAGATTAAAAACACCATCAAGGCTTAAATTATATGAAATGTGACTATTTTATTATTCGATAATATTAATAATAGTATTATCCTCCCACTGTTAATGTTGGCTAAATTATTACGTAACATTACAAAATAATCTTCTATAATCTTATATTCTAAGAATGCAAAAGTACAAATGCAAACTTATACAAATGTACAAATGTAAACGCAAAAATACCTCATGAGTGAGTTCATTTTGCTTTGCACAATCGAACGCATCGTATTTTGAGGCCACCATAAATAAATAGTCATCGACAATTTTTTTTACTTGCTTAAACTGTTGATTTTGATTATGTGCGTTATCGTAGCTAAAGTAAATAAGTTCATTACCATTTATCAGTCTGAGTTTTCAGTACCTCTCTAAAGTCACTTCTGTCTGAACCTCTTTCCAGAGTCTTGCATATTTTATCCGAGCGACCTCCTCCTGTGGATCACGATTTACATGCAAATGTATAAACAATTCACAAAATGCAGCCCTAAGATCGTAAGGAATTGTGGGGTTTTGAACACACCTAAAATAGCGTGACATAAAATATAAAAATTAAGAGAAAATCTAAAATCTGAAAAGGTTATGCATCCTAATCCTCAATCATAAAATTAAATCAAGCACAATATGCAATTGTAAATAAACGAAATGATGGAGTAGAGTAGACAATTTAGATATTTAATATATTAATTCATTATTTTATATTTAAATAATGATTAATGCCCTATTTTTGATATTAATCTACAATTTTAAAACGCTTTTAAATGCCATTCCGATCATTTGAAATATTAATTATCTATAGCTATTTATATTTACTGATCAATGATCAGTAAATTTATTGAATATTAAATATATAATATATAATTAAGGAGAAATATTAATTAATATTAAAGAGAAATATATATTGAATATTAAACATATATATTAAATATATAGGAATATTTACTGATGGCGTTAGTAGTGACATATTGGTTAAATGGCTGATATGTCAAGTACATCTGATACGATATTTACAATTAATTCAATATGTAAAATTTACGTATTTAATTCCAATTGTAAAACAACTTTAAATCCGAAAACGATTTGAGATCGATTTCTAAATCGTTTTGTAGAACGATTAAGAAGATTATCAACAATTAAAAAATTGTTGAACAATTGTTCAACAATTGTTTAACAATTGTTAAACAATTTTTGTAAATGTTAATTATTTAATTAAAATTTTGTAAATTACTTTCAAATAACATTTAAATAAATATTTAATAAATAATTTTTCTTTTGATTGAATTAAAAAAATAAACAAAGGAAACGTTTACTACATTAATACATACCAAAGAATCATCTCAGAGCTTAAGTTAGGTGTTAGAAAGTCTATTGCAAGATATTGCCTGTCGCAACACATTCGTGAAAACAAATTTAACTGATACCTTAATACAAGTAAATAGTTTGTATTGAATAAATACAAGAAACGTGTTTTACCGATAATATGTTAAAAAGTCTTTAGCAGTTGGGTCATTATCCTTCTCAGATACTAACGTCTCAATATCTACCTGTTTTCCTTCCTTTTCTAGAACTACCCGACCTCTTGAACGCAAGAATCTCAGCTGCGATGATATATTATAGTAATTTGCATCCGGAGTAGTATGTAGCAATCTAAGATTCACACTCATATTCATTAGAAATTTAACAGAAAATTGTACTTTGCTTTAATTAGGATATCAGGTCTTCGATCTAAGACGGCTCTACAAATCATTTCCTGGGTTCGAGCAATGGCTTGATTATTGGATACACAAAGATCGCAAAGGTAATTCAAAAATCTTAAAACATATAGAAAATAGTTTGAAATCACAATCAAATTTATAAAATATATAAATTTTCGCACGATATAATTTGTCGCAATATATAACAAAATAATCATAATTTGTATAAAAATATTATCATTTTCATCAAAAGGTTTAAAGTTCTTGCCTGTTATCTCTTCTAGTTGATAGCAAATTAACGAATGTTTCTATTTCTCTATCAGTAATATGTTTTTCCAGTAGTTTCCGATTATTATGCAACAATGCAGTTATAGTTTCTTCTGCAAGGACATCGTATCCAATCTGTGACTGCATGAAGCAGAATTCTTTAGCGATTGTCTCCTGTAAAAAATTTCAATTAACATTTTGATTAAAGATAACAACGTTAATGAAGATATACCTGATTTTTTCGATAATCCTGTTGACACATGTTCAACACTTTATAGCACAACTTGCATATAGTTTTCACTTGACCTTTCTCAATCGTACTTCTATGATCTTCTCCACGCTCCTGATGATGCGTAGTTGAGTCAAATGAATTGAGTTCTTTTTTAACAGTCAATCTGCTCTGTAGTATTTTAAGCAATGAAAACAACTAAACGCAAATATAACATTTAAATATAAATAAAATCAATTTATTTTAAATTAATTTATAAATGAATTATTAATTAACTTAAAATAACTAACAAGCTGAGTGATTAATTCGATCACTAATTTTGATAGAATTGATGAAAAAACAGTTTTATTATATAAAATTAAATAAATTTTATATAATAAAATACAAAATGAACATTTTATATCTTATTATAAAAATAATAAAATATTATTATTTTATAATAATATAAAATATAAATATATATTTATAATATATTTATATTATAAATATATAATATAAATATTTAAATTATATATAATATTATATATTTTATTTAATATTTTATTTTTTTATATTTTATATTATATAATAACTACTGTCCAGTATAGTAAAGGGTCATCAATGTTGATAGAAATGACTTCGAAATATTGAATGGCTTAAATTAGCTGTAAGATTCATATAATTTTTAATAGGTTCTTTATTTGGTTATGTAGCACTTATTATAGGACTAATAATTATTTCTTATAGCGTTATCAAGTGCGCCAAACCGAAGCATTTGTCTGTGCTAGCACAGACAAGCGAACAAAATAGTGTCCTGCAAAAGTAGGCCGAGTCAATGAATTTGTAGGCAGGTTAAATATTATATTAAAATATAATATAATATGATTTAATATATTATATCATATAAAAATATTTGATTAGACAAATATAAATAATATTTTAATTAAAATATTAATTAAAATATTTTAATTAAATTTAAATTAAACTGTTTTTGGTTCACAATTTGTTTTGTTGTTTACCAAACAGCAGCGGTTCTAGCGTTAGAACAATTTTACGTGAAACATTTTTCAAAGATTTAAGTTAAAGATTGATCTCCACGAAATTAAATATTTATTACATCTGCTTAAAATCAATTTATCAAAATAAGAATTTTTAAACACTATAATTGCACGTTTCTATTTTTTACGTCTGTGAGAAGGTAAATCTTTGTTTCGACCATGGCGTATGACGTACCAAAAACAAATAGGTTGTAAATAAAATAAGGTTTTTGCTTAGATAAAGCTAAATTAATATTTTAATTTATTAGTTAAATTAATTTAATTATTTATTATTATTTTCTGAACTTTATTCAAAACAATAATGTGATATATGGGCATATCATCCATATGAATTTGATTTAAAATTGCAATTCTATTTATAAGATGACGAAAACAGTAATTACAAACAAAATAAGTTCACACTATGAATACATTGCCAAAGTAAAGCTTACCGCTTTAATTATGCCTTGTTCACGAACAAGTTTCTGCCTGTCTCTATGAGGCTTAACAACTTGTATTTGAAATGGATCAGCACTGGTCGGCTCATGGGTTGCAAGAAAAAAGGTTAGATCTGTAAGAATGATAATTGCTCGTCTATACATGAAAACAGTGGTGTTACAAGCAAACATTTTTACTAAAATTATATTACTTTTTTTCAGATGCACTTATCGTTGAAGCATCGCTTTCTTTCCATTTTTGAACTAACATTGATAGCATAGATCCCATGTCGGTGGCAAAATCCAAATCTCTAACTTCTTGCTGTGAAACTAATATAATTTGAAATGCTTCACGATCTTCTTTCACAACATCAGCTCCAACCTAATAATTACATCGATAATATCAATCATTAAATTTACTACATTTCAGACAAAATAATATCAGTTGATCAGTTATAATATCGGATAGTTTCAAATTAAAATTAAACACATTTTCTAAAACCTTTATTAGATTAATTCTAAAATTATTTAAGTTAATATGTTCAAACTTTTCCGTTAGAAACATAATGAAAATGCTGAAGAATGTAAAAATAAATAATCATATTTGAATAATAAAGTTACATCAACTAAAAATGAATACAACTGTCAAAAATTAATTGAATTTATTTAACGACTGAAATTGTGTATAAAGCACGCGGCTTATACAACAAACAAGATCCAAAGTATTCGAGGTTTAAAAATATTGAAAAACAATTTTTAATCTATAAAGGTATGATTTAAATACTTGTTAGTAAATTAAAGGTAAAAATTGAAGTCAAAATATTTAAGTTAACAGACGATATGAAACTAAACCTTTTTTGTTCATAGCATTTTTTATTATAAAGTTTTGGTTTATTTACTTCACTAGTGTAATCATAATTTGCCAAAAACAATTGCTAAAGTTTAAAGATTAAAAGGTGAATTAACAATTTATCATTGATGAATGATAGATAAATGATGGATAATAATTACTATTGTGATTACATACTCAACCACTATTGTGGGGTCTAAGAACCCATAGTTTTGGTATAAATTAAAAGTATGAAATTTCACTTGCCTTGATCGATTTTTATTATTTGACTTGTACAAACTTCTACTTACTATTTTAAATATTGAAGTTTTTATTTTATTAGAATAAAACATTTTATTGCTTATTTTAGAATATAAAAGTTTATTAATAAACTTTTGCTACTGCAAAATTAGGATAACACCGAGAAATATCTAATCAAAATATTATCATTTTGTCCTACAAAATAAAAATTAACTTTAATAATAATAATTTAGTAAAAACTTGTATTTGCGCTTTTAGAAGTGACATTTTTTAATAAAATGGTGTCGTCCAGCCCGAAATGGCATGCGCGATATAATCAGTATAATTATAATTATTAAATTATACAATTATAATAATTATATTAATTATAATTATATAATAGACTGCATTGGATAAACGTATTACCAATTAAGTAATTAATAAATATCAATTTAGCAATTTAACATGAAGAAAAGTATACAGAAATGTATACAGAACATAACTTTATTTTTTTGAAAGAAGTTAATTATAATGATTTAAATGCAGCATATGAACGTAGTGATTTAAATTTAGAAACAATTATTACAAGTCTTTGTAATAATAGTAAGATAATAAGTCTTTGTAATAATAGAAAGCTGCTATCAAAAGGATATAAATATAGATTAAATAATAACAACGACAAAAATAGAATTTACAATTCGTTATATAATGACTTAAATGCTTACTTTGGTAAGCTGATTAATAGTGAAAGCTTAAATACATCAAAGATAAACATTTGGAAAGATTATATATTTGATAAAATTAAAAATAAAATGAAAATAACAAACAATTATAAAAGGACGGATAAAATTAATAAAGATATGTATAAAGAACTTACTAAATTAAAGAATAACTATATAATAACAACTATTGATAAAGCTAGTAATAACTTTGTCTTCATATGCAAAAAGCTTTATTATGATATACTAGTGAAAGAGGTTAATTCTAATGATTTAAATGTAAATCCAACATATGAACGTAGTGAGTTGAGTTTAGAAACAATTACAAGTCACTATTCTATAATGGATAAAAAGGGTATAAAGGTTGAATTAGATAATAAAACTATACCTATATTATATTGGAATCCAAAATTACATAAAAATCCAATAAAACCTAGGTTCATATGTAGTGCGTTTAAATGTACATTAAAACCACTTTCTGTCTATATGAATAAAATACTTAAAGCAATTAAAGCACATTTTAAAAAATATTGTAAATAAATGGAAATTAATACTTGTATAAAACACTATTTCAGTATTAATTCTACAAAAGAAATTTTAGAACAGACAAAAGGAATAAATTTTCAGAATATAAATACGTACAATTTTAGTACGCTTTATACAAATCTAGATTTAACAGGTATAAAAGAAGTTAACAAAAATTAATCTTATATCTGGAAAAAGATATACATAAATATGCTATAAATAAGAGATAAGAGAAATTGAATTCTAACTAAAACCCTCATTATGTTTAAAAATTGTCATTTAGTGATCGTCACTATTAAAAGCATTTTAGCAAATGCTACTATCTAACCTTAAATCGAACACCTTCATCCTCTGGATCTAATTTAACGTCGGTACTATGAATCCATGCACCAGATTGTAAATGACGTAAGCGAACGTAGGTTCCTCTAAAAGTATTAAAAATTTCCACAGTTAATGGTGTCATTTAATAATGGCTTCTGAATAAATATTTAATGAACGCAAAAACTTCTAATCAACACACTAATATAACTATAAATATTATTATTAATTATCAATTAATGAATTATTTCAATATAAAAGTTTAAATTACGAACGAGTTCATATTTAATTATGACAGAATAAAGTCGTTTAAGAATAAAAAAGACAAAGACATAAAGTGAACTTGTTTAAGAATAGCGAACTGTATATCTACATTAAACACACGCTGTAAATTGAATAAGTAATTTGCATTAATGACATTAAATATTAATAATTTTATTAATTATTTAATCATTAGTCATGGACTGCAATTATAAGATTTCAAATACAGCTAATACTTGTTATATTTTTGTGATGGCTTAAAAATATTTGTTCGTTAATTGGTTTACGCGTATATTAGCCTGTATTAAAGACTGATATAAAATCGAAGTTTGAGATGAATTTTGAATTATAAACCTCATCTCTGATATATTACTGCCGTCACAAACTCGGAAATACTCATCGATCAGGGACAAGGTAACTTTGTTACTTAATCATAATTAAATCAACAGAAATTGATGCAATTTTTAAAGATAGCATATTCGTCTCAATCTTCCTGAGGATAAAAGATAAATTTGCAATCTTCTCTAAATAATATGAATCATCGTTTGCAGAAATATGCATATGCAGAAATGATTCTATTAATAAAAATTAATAATTATTAATAAAAATAAATAAATTACGGGTTTCTAGTTATCATCAAATATTTAGCCATTTTTAGTAAGCACATCGTACAATTCCTGACGTACAATATATGAAATTTCTGAAGAATTCCATATAATTAATAATTAATAGTTATTTAAAGCAAAATCAATTATTTACAATTAATTATTACGAATTGATTTTTATTAATTAGTTGAAGAATTCAAAGTACCGTGGAACACATTCGTCTTGCTTTGAAATTATCACGGTTGGATCTAATTCAAATAAAGAACTAAAATCATACGTCTGTGGAATGGACACTAAATAGTAGTATGGGTTGTCTATGACATTTTCTCGCTGGTTTGACTTATTTGGATCAATCACGTGATTAATGTCAACATCACCCGCTAGATAATTCCCAGTTGCCAAATGCTTGAATCGGAAAAAGGAATTCCATGAACCGACTCCGCCACGACATGGATCTTTCTGGACAACCTTTGAGAATTGAAGCAAAATTAAATGTTTTAAAAGCCACATTTATTTGGTAATACCTCAACTTCCCATAGAGCGTTTGATGACGTGGCTGAAGTTGCTGTTGCACGTCCAGTAGCTCTTAAAAATACTACATGTTTCTTTTTGTATTTATCACAAGTCAGGAATTTCTCTTGTTCCGAGTGAAAAAGACGGACAATATCCCCCTATTGCAAAAATATTACTAAATATTTGAATGGTTTCACTTAACAGTAATTCAATAAATTACTGTTTTATGGAATTTATTTAACATCTTTCGAGGTATAATGACTAAACATATTTATAATTATTTAAATTAATGTTACAATTAAAAAATAATAAATTATTAATATTAATATTAATTATTAATACTGGACCCGTTTGCAGGTAACTAATATTGCATTAAATAACAATATTCTTATTTGAAAAAATTAATATAATCTATGAATAATTATAAAATTATGAAAATTTTATATTCATATTTATGATAATCCAAATAGCCTAATAAAATAAAAGTACTTATATTAGGGTACTTACTAACCTTAATAAAAGTAAAAGTACTTAATAATTATCTATAAATTAAATATTTATTAAATATTATTAATTATTTATAAATTAAAATAAATTTATTAAATATAATAAATATATAAGATAGGCTAATTCTTAATCAAACTAATATTAATGATAAAGGTATAAAGGTATTTTATACCTTTATAAAGGTATTTTATATTTAAAATACCTTTATAAAGATATTTTAAATATAAAGGTATTTAAATATGAACATATAAATAACATTAATTAATGTATTTATTATATTGTCATCAACATATTCAATGTCGTATTTAATTATAATAAAAGTGTAGAGGTTTTTAAATAAAGGTTTTTATCGTTAAAATTAAAAAATTGAAATAATTTATTATTTTGCTTCAATCGTAATTGTACATCAAATTTGTAATCCTTTGTCGTCGATTTCAGGAAATAATAAGTTTATTCACAAAATGCATATAAAATTGAAGGTTCATTAAAAATCAAAGATATAGAACCACGGGTAAAATATCGCACTGCCTCATCTTAGCAACCTCCGATTCGCGCCATACATAAACTAGCTCCTCAAATCTTCCCTATCTGCACCCTTGACTCGTTGGTATGAGATTCCACAAAAACGATAGATTACAGATCGTGGAGGGTGGATGCAGCACAATCACATCTTTGCGAGGAGCACCCCGATGCGAGATTGTAGTTTTTGAATTTCATCCATTTAGAAAGTCTCGTGTTTTCGAGGCTTTTTAACTGCTATCTTTTGAAATAATAATTTGCACTCTTTGCCGTTTCAAACGTCACATGAGAGGATAACAGGAATAAAAGAAGCCTGCTTGACTTATCCAAGTCAATAATCTCCATGATTATTGACTTCTCCAAGTCAATAATAATATTTTTAAATAAATTATTATCATATCAAAATTACAAAATTAGATTCCCTCAAATGAGCCTTACAATATTACATTTTTATTGCTAGTTGTCTTTCCCATTACAACGTATTACACGTAAACTCATCGACGTCGATGTTGCTTTTATCAGGTCTATGATATGCCGATAGTGATTCACGGATACATCGTGAAGTTATTCTTGCAAAAAGTATACTTAAGCGAGAATGTAGTTTTGATATTATGTTTGTATACTTCGCACCTAAGTTCCGTGTTTTAATTGTAGCAATCCGCTTTAGGAGTGATGTGATACCTTTACCGACGCCACCAAAACTTGAAAACACAACAGGAATAAAGGAAGCGTATTCTATATTCGTTAACATCATAAGGTAGTTGCTACGCTTTTGCTGCTTCTGATATTCGAAACTCTACTATGTGTATCTTCTAAAGTTTGACGGAGCAAACGCGTTTAAAATGCATGCATCAATAAAAGTACGCTCCGTTCTGTCTCCAAATATATCTGAGCAGGCTATATCTGAGCTTGCCTTACGGTCTGTAGTTGTATATTTATTTTTAAAGATTGTATCATGACATAACTGACTCAACATTGGTCCTGTCTTGAAACTTGAACAAATTTCAGTCAGTGAGTTTTCGAGGACGTCTCGAACCACAGCGTGTCTCATAGATAGGAACCTTCCTAAAAGACACGAGAGTGAATTAGCAAGAAATGAATATTCTCCACATTGACACATTTTCGGAGTATTGGCAGGAAGCAAACCATATCTTGCTGAGATTGAATCCTTGAATTCGTCATTGCTAAGTCTTATATTTTTATCGTGCGTAGGATATGAGTATAGCCTAGCTGACTCAGGAGTTATAAAGGCATGCTTGATAGAGGTTCTTGTCCGCTGAACGGTATTTTCTAGAACTGGTGCACGTGTGGCTCTTTTGATTAAAAACCTCCGGTCCCGAATACTTTTAAGTGCCATTCCTTGTTGCGTAATAAGTCCATCTCTAGAGTACCCAACTAGGCATGAAACCATAATTTCTGAAGCTTAGACAATGGGCTCTCCAGAGAATTTCGTTGTTTGCCAGCTTAATGTCAAATAATTTCGAAAACGTAGTTCTTATCGAGTCTGCTAACGGGACAAACCAATCGTCTACACATTTACATGATCTTTATAAATGCGTCCACCTATTATGTAGCGATCTTATAAATGCTGTGTAAGCAGTTTGAATATCCGAAATGCTTATTGTAGCCAGGTCATCCAAAGCCGCCAAGGAACATGAGGAAACAAAAGATTTGACATACTGTTCAATAAACTGGTCATCACCGATTGGAGATCCTAAAACGCTCAAGATATTCTCGACATCGGTTACCTCGGTATTATCGAATTCTCGACGAATATCTGCGATGCCATTTCTGTTAGCGTATATTTTGCATTTTGCGGCATTGATGTGGTAGCCATATCGAGGCCCTAGTTCACGTCATTCATTGAACATTATTCTCATTTGTTTTAGAGTACCTACCAGATTACCATCATCGGCGTATCAGCTAGTCGACATTTTGATTATTATGTTTCTGTCGTAGTATTTCAGTAGTTGCTGCAACGAAGGCTGTCATCGAGAATACTTCGCCTTGTGCAAAACCTGATGATTCAACAAATTCTTTTTCTGTGGCAAGTAAAGAAGGTTCTCGATATAGGTTTGATAGAACGGCTTGTAGCGCGAGGCATGTTAGTTAAAGCGACGTTCCTCTGTATACGGTTCAAGGAGTTGTCAGCATCGATTGTCAATGAACTCGTTTTCTTTATGTGTAGTTCGTGCAAAGGGTTGATAACACATTTTGTGAAAGCCTGATGCTACGCACACAACTGTAAAGATCCGCAAACCTGTTGTAGTGGTGGCTGGGTTATTCTCAGAATTGTTTCGACATGATCCTTCTTGACACATCACTTATTCTGATTGCTTGAACTCCTACAGTTTTGCTCAAAGAGATTAGTTTGCTTGCTTTAAGTGCTCTTAATGATGTTTTGGATACCTCATGAGTCGATAAGAATCAAATCAGCTAACTGAGTTTACGTATTTAATATAATTATAAAATAAACAAAACATAATAATGCTACATCCAAATTTAATAATTAAATAGTAAAATAAATAATCATAAGATTTTTATCGAGTTAAAATAAAACATTGAAATTTAAAATAAAAGTCATTTTTATGAAATGAGAAATTTTTGCGAAATAAGACAATGATTCAGCTATAGGTCGTGCATCAGAACCAAATGTATTTAGCATCGCGTTCCACGCTCTTGCATCTAGCACTGATGGCCCTGCATCACCTCTTATTTTCTGCTCGTTTAAAATTATTGTATCGGCATTAATCGACTCGAAGTCAATAAAATCAATAATAATGATGGCAATAATCAGGGGGAAATCCTTATAATAGGGATGATCATCCTCCAACTAATAAGAGAAAAGGCAATACGACATAATTTTCGGTGAGTTTTATACAAAATGTTTATTATAATTGATATAGCAACATATATATTTATTAAATATTAATAATATTTTAATATTAATAATATTTAATAATATTTATGAATAATTTATATTCATAAATCTTTATTATCTTCACAATCGATAATTTAGTAATCGATGTTGAAATTAAAATATCATCAATTGTTTGTAAAATGCAATGCATTTTAAAACAGTAATGAAATACATCCGAAATATACTGCAGAGACAACAGTTAAGCAATTAATTTATGAATCATACATTGTTTTAAAATAATGAAGATGATGTCGTTAGCAATACTTGAATTAATGTTTGATCTGCACGCACTCGATATAGGTATGATACCATTTATAGTGTTAGGAATACATTTTTCTGTATGCATTTTAAAACGCATTTTTAATTAATTAAATTTGTCTTCTTCTGTTATTAACTAATTTTAAAAATTTCTGGAATGTTCTATCATAAAATCATTTATTCATTAAACCTCAAGTAATATATATATATTATCAAATCACTTATCAAAATATAACATAATACATTTATCATCTAATATACACAATATTAATAATATAGATATTTTAATATAGTTTTTTATTGTCTTTATTTATTAATAAAGACAATAATGAAATAATAAATAATATAATTAAAAATCAAAAGAATATAAATATTTTATAAACAAGGTAACCCTAGCTGTTTCGATTTGTATAGTCAGAATCTAGCAGATAAGGAAAGAACTTAACCATCTGTTCAAATCAAGTTCAGATATTGTTTTTTTTTGTAACGTGATATTTCTTGATATATATATATATATATATATATATATATATATATATATAGTGAATGAGCGAAAATCACTTTTGCAAGATGTTTTCTGGAATCCGCAGTACATTTCAAGCCATCCTAAGATGCCCATTTTAAAGGTAAAAGAAACTTATCTGCTATGTTATTATCATTAATAATGAAGCTTTAAATTTTATTTCTTAGTGAAAATTTGGCTATATTGCAAAATTTAATTTGAATAAATATATTATCGAATCGGAATGATACATGCTGGGTTGAAATATTTGTGAATGGTTTTAGGGCCAAACCCAGCCAAAAACGTTAAAAACGTTTAAGATTTTGTTATCAATATTTCTTCCACCAATTGTGGACATCGTCAGGATGTCCACAATTGGTGGACATAATTGGTGGATAAAATATACACAATTAAACTTCATAAATAAATAATTTATGAAGTAATAATTTATAATTTATAAATTTTCTGAAGAAAATTTATAAGTGTTCTAGCAAATTACAATTTATCCTGACGATGTCCACAATTGGTGGAATAAATATTGATAACAAAATCTTAAACGTTTTTAACGTTTTTTGGCTTGGTTTGGCCCTAAAACCATTCACATAAATATATTAGTTAACGAAATTTTTAGCGTTTTTAAACACATTAAAAATCACCCCTGTAAATATTTTACTTAAAGATGTTTACTTATTAACTTATTATAAAATGGGTTAAAAATTTGTAAAATCTATTGAAAATTAACACTTAATACAAACAGTTACATACGCTTTTTAAAAACTCTGATAAATCCTCTCTCCACGTTGTAAATAATATAATCTTCCAACTTGTTTGTATATGCGAGCTTACCTATGTTTTAGAAAAAATGTTTGGAGATAATATAGAATTAAATCTCTGCTTTTAAAGAGTTACCGATCGCTGATGTGAAATAAATTTAACTCCGTGGCAATTTACCTAATAGAGAAAGAATTTAATGTACATCATTATATTAATTTATCAAACCTCGTGACAATTTGGATTATCTATTAGACAGTTGTCACTAACGTGTAATGGTTGAGTTCCAGCATACTGCATTAAAATCACTTTATCTCCGATGACAACCTAGAATAGGAAACAATAATTTCTTTTATAAGAATAATTTCAGTCAAACTCGTTCTCCTTTAGATCGTAGTTTATAATAAGGTTCGATTATAAACCATGAACCTTCATTCCCATATAGATCTAATGTCACTCTCATCGCATTCCGTTCAAGAAGAGCTGGTAGACGTTTGTTGATAGTCAGAAATCGATTACTTTTAACGTGGATCAGCTAATTAGAAAAAATTGAAATTTTTAATTTTAATTGATTGAACATTAACGAAGTTCTTAATCAATTAAAATATATTTTTAGTACAAAAATATAAAAACTGTAAGAGCTATAAAAACTATATGGTTCTTATACCTCAATATACTTATTCTATATAATATTATTAATATATATTTCATAGTATCATCATGTAGTTATCATGTAAGAATTTATTTGGGTTTCTAAAAGCTTCTTTGAATCCTTATGTTGCTATGTGTAAATATGTACATAATTTTGTTCTAGTCGGTATCCACAGAGCTTCAGTACACAACAATTTGCTCATTGATTCTTCCGAATTTCACTAACAGAAGCGATTAACATGACACCCGTTTGGATCGCTTGTTTAATACTAATGATATTAATATAATAATCACGATTATTACCTAAAATAAAACGAATTTAAAATGTAATATTTAAAACTTTCAAGTACCTTTTACTTGTAAAACATAGTATAACTATATTATATTGAAAATAGTATACTATATTAATATAGTATAATTTCCCAAAAAAGAGTGAGACCATTCCGCGTGAAATACGTTGTTATCATTGGCATGACTCGTGTGCCGTATGCCAGCCCTCCTCTACATCCAGTAGTGGGAGGGATCTGGTACTGATGAGTCATTGCGATGACGAAACGGTACTTGCTACTGTTATAGTATAATTGCGATACTTGTAAATATATAATAGTAAGAACAATAGTCAAGTAACGAGCATTAATATACGTACTTACTATATCGTTTACAAAATTTATTAATAATAAACAACATTAAAATTACACATTTAAGATTTAATTTATTTCGTAATAATTTTGATTCAGTTATATAATATTTATTTTTAAAAGTAAAATTGTTGAACTTAACAAATGTTTACTACAGAAAAACTAATGTTCGATCTTTATTGAAACTTTAAAAGTTTAAAGTTAAAAAGTTTAATGTTTAAATTTGTATATATATGCATTTCTGTAGCACTACATTTTATATAATCGTATGCGATTACGGATTTACCAACCACCCCCATTTCAGCGAAAGAAATTCAAGTGGATTGTCACAAAATAAGTGTAAAGCACTCAAACGTAGACAAATAAATCTCTTGAATTCTTTCTCGTATTTCGTATAAATGATATGTATCACTAATTTTAGTAGCTAGTCACAATAATGATTCTGCTCTAAAGGTGAAACAGTCTCGGTATAGAGATGTCTCATTAGCTGTCTTGGGAAAGAAGGTAGCATGACCATAAAATTCATGATATATGAGTAAATTCCAGCTTTTGGAAACCTGAATAGTGGATGTATCATTAGTGAAAAATGCTGAGCTTTCAGGTAGAAAATTGCTTAATTTAATCGTATGTTGTATTGATCATGGAATTGTGCTATTTTTCCTTTACTTTCAGATATATATAAGTTGAAGTATACTTTTATATAAGTTGAAATATAAGTTGAAACTGGTAAGCAAAAAACTAATAGATGAGAACAAACTGACTTAATTGTGACAGAGAGTTAGGATATATGACAATAATTATTAATTTGCAGAACCAAAAAGAAAGTAGCAGAAAGTAAAAAACGCATAAAAACGATGTAAAATTTACACGTAAATAATTAATATTATGAGATTAAAAAAATTAATGTCTATAAATGTTATGGCGATATTTATATACTCATTATCGCCATATTTTCAGGCCAGGTGTGAACACAATCCACAAATAAATTCTTTAAATATATAATGAATTAGTGAAATCGACAAAGATATGTAATCGACCGTGTCTGTGTGATAAATGGGTAATGAAAATGTGGAATAAATTGATAACGAGATATTATAATCATTGTGAAATTACACGTCAATTGCAAAAAGTGGGATATTTAAAAAGTAAAGAAATATCATCCTTACTATAAACGAAGATAAGAATGTGGCTTATATGCATATCCCCTTCAATCATGCTACAAAAGCATCTCAGCATATCCCATTTCATCAAGCTACAAAAGCATCTCAAAGGACATGCGTCAATCAATAAAATCAATGAATAGTTATTTAAAGCTGGGAGTGCAACTAAATATGATTTATTTCTCAGGAGTTCGAACTTTGAAAGAAACACTAGTAGATACAAAAATAAAGTATTCTAATCAATAAATATGAATAAAATATATATTAGAATGAATATGCATAGATTAGAATAAAGTATTCTAATCTATTCAAAAGGAGATGGAAGATATCGAAAAAAAGAGAGTTACTGGATTGGTCAATTGAATACCGTAATTCATGGTTTAAATCTAGACAGTGAATGCTATCTTCCATGATTTAATGATATTATCCACATATTTTATTAAAGAGAAGTAATTCGTTTAAGATTATTACGTAACGCTTGATGTAAGAGATATTCATCAGCATATGAAATACCTTTTTTCTAAAATTATGTCTGGTATATTATATATACAGAGCACTTTATAAACGAGTTTGAATAAATAAAAACATCGATATTATACATAATAGTTTATATTTTATATGTAATGTTGTGTAAAAAATATTTATTTTTTGCTATTACAATATGAGGTTTTTATAGCTTAAAATATACACAATTAAACTTCATGAATAAACAATTTGAGGTATATATTTAACAAACCTGTATTACAGTATCACTATATTTAACAAATGCACCAAGTTGCTTTTTATTCTCTGCATCATTCTGCTTTCGTTCAGATTCTGCGGCAGCCTAAATAAAATAGAGTATGCACATCAATATACATCGCATTATTGTTTAGTAGTAAAAATTTAAATTCTACAATGAGTTCAAAATTATCAGAATTATTATTTAATTTTCTATATTATGTGTGCCATTATAAATGGGATGATTTGGAATTCGTAATCCTATCGAAAAGTGAGACGAGGAGTACGATCGATAACGGCAAGCATTCGAAGTACTCGAACTGTAGCAACAAAAACTCAAGCATCACCTCGCAAACCTCAACCTTTAGCAAGAGAATAAGTCCACTAATAACTCACTATCATATGCAGCTAAGAAAGAGGCATCGGCCTGGTTGATAGATCGAACCCATAATTCACTCAACTCAAGTCTATCTCGTCACGAGATAGTCTTGAGTGGCCGGTATGGACTGACAACAAAAAGTGTTCCGTCGACATGCCCCTGTGGACAAGTGAACGATGTCGTTCACTCAATGTTATGAAAAATAGTAGAGCTCAGTCTATCAAACATAACACAGTTCGAGATCAAATTGCAGGTTTGATTAGCAAAGTTAACAATAACGTAGCTATTGAATCCTTACTGACGCCAATTGATTCAGTAGTGGCATTCGAGAATACAACTACGACGCGCAGTCACAACACTCGACCAGACGACGTCTATCATGGATCGTTAACTGACGATAGCGAGCTTGTCTACATTGACAAAGTTATGTATAATTGATTCGCATCTTCTTAAGCAAACAACTTCCCTTCATCAACGAATGCACGCATTGAAAAAATGAAAATGATCAAATATCAGGAATGAATACGTGATACTATCGAAACTAATTCTAATTGTTTTCTTAACCTCTAAAGGATAAGGTGGGATGTGCGATTTGGCCCTCAGAATAATAGCAAAGAAATTAACGTTGAAAAACAGAATGGATTATGCATCAACCGTATTCAATATATGAGCGAAAATGAGTTTGACTTTGGCTCGTTCGATATCGATGCTTGTGAGCTCTTTCGAGCATTTCTGTAAAAAAATCGTATATATTTTCGTAAGCTGAAATGACGGAACCTATTTATGAGTAATGGCATTTAAATGTAAAAATAATGTTTTGAAAAAAGAATAAAAAAATATATAACAAATATAGAATGAAAATTATAGTATAAAAACAGTGATGGCACAGCAATCACTTGTATATTTACAAAATCCTTTACTATCGTTATTAATCGTATATTAATGTTTGTGTATTACTGATCGCATATAAGTGATCGCGTATTACTGATAGCGTATTAGTAATATATAGATGATTAGTAATATATGATTAGTAATATAATAAGATGCATTATAATAAATCTTATTCTAAAGATATTATTATTGGATTGCTAAACAATCAAAAAATAATAATATATTGAATTAATTATGGTTTATTATAATCAGTGAATTTGCAAAGTTTAACTTTCTTAACCTTTTTAATAAGTTTGTGTTGCTTACAAAAAAAATAATTTTTACTTAATAATTAAAAATACAATTTTGTTTCTTAGTTTTATAAATTTACAAGAACGAATAAATTAGGTTAATTCCAAAAATTAAAATTACATTTGAGTCTGTAGGCTCAATATTTATGCAGTTTCAATTCCAAAGTTACTACATTTTGGCTTCATTACTAATTGAATAAAGGTAGGCAATTTTTATTCTTGTTAAATAAAAATAAATTAAACGAATTTTAAATTAAATTAAAAATTAATTTTAAATAGTTGATAATGATCCATTGTTGATAAAGAATTATTGGAGCTGGATCAAAGAAAGGATTAAAATTTTATTTAATATTTCGCTATCTTCTGTTAGAATCTTCAGAAAATTCCAATCTTTTCTGAAGAATAAATTTTGAATTATACAATTATCTGTTTTTTTAACATCATAATCAAGAAAAATGTAATAATCTAGTAATTAAGATTATCAATTAAATGTTTGATTAAACAATTAACATGCAATACATTAGCATGTAAGATACTTCTAGGTAAGATATAAATTTGATTAAAGTATTACTGATCGCGTACGGGTATTACTGATCGCGTATTACTTTTCCTTTTAAATACTTAGCGATAGTGAAATTGTTAGATTTAAAGACTTAAAAAGTAAACTTTATAAATTAATAAGTGAATTTGAACATCTTAACGTTCAAATAATTTGGATGACGTTTTAAAGTTAATTATGTTTTATTGAATTTTTATGCTTATTTCCAAGTCAACATTTATTATACATGCAATATTGAAAATTATAAATTGAATCAATTTTTTATATAACAAACCTTTAGCTTATTCAGCTCCTTCGTGAAATGAGTAGACTTTTGAGCTTTCCAATATTGTACTTGAGCGTTGTATCTGTTGCAGGGGCAAACCTTGAATAGACAATCTAAATCATTAATCAGATAAATATATGTTCAAAAGTAACAAAATGCAATACCTCGATATTTGCTTGGTGGCACTATAGTTTCAGAAATGTCTCCTTCGACAACACATCTATCGTCAACTAAGCTAAATACAAAGTAGATCATATTGGCTAAAGTAAAATATAAATGAATGAATTATATATTAATTTATTATTATTTGATATTTAATAAAAAAATAAATTAAATCAATTTATTTGATTATTTTATTATCAATTTATTTTATTTATAAAATAAATTTTATTTTATCACTGAGTTTAATTTGTTTCACTGCATTTTGAATAAGTAAAATAAAATTGAAATTAAATTGAATAAAATTAATTATATAAAGTGAAATAATAAAATAATTTAACTATTTAATAAAATAATTAAATCAAATTAATTCTATTTTAAATAATCAAAATAAAATTGCAAATTTACTAAATTGCAAAACAATTTATTTTGCTTTGCAATTTCCCTAGATTTATTGGAGAAAATTTAATCCAATTTTCACTCTCTGTTCTAATGCTAATAGGATTAATTAGTATCAATTAGTATTAATTGTACTAATTAGTAAAATTAGTACAAATCACCCGCTTGAGTAATGTGTGAGATTCGAAAAACTGATATTTGTTGATGACTTTAAACATCTTTACTTGTTAGCTGTTAGCAATTTTCCCAATGTGAAAATATTGTTTGCCAAACATTTAATTTTTGCCAAACAAAGTAATTAATTTATTTCAGAGACGTTCCTCTATTTTCCAGAATGCTGAACTTCATTTTAACCTTTTCAATTAATAACCTTTTATTTTTTGTTTCCAGCAACCATTTTAATTTATTTTATAATTATAACATTTTAATAAGCTTTCAAAGCTGTCACATAAGCTTTCATTCCAAATTTTGTATTAAAATTAATATTTGGATAATTAATTAAATTAATTAATTAAATTATTTATTATTAATAAATAATAACTCGAAATACACATTGGTAATGTAAATTAATAAAAAAATTGTAATCAAAGCACAAGTTAATTTAATAATTATAATAGATTTATATATTATAATATAATTTATGAAATTATATTATAAAAAATTAAATTAAATTATAATTTATAATTTATATATCATTAATATAATTTATGAAAATCATTTAATAATAGGGAATCAAGAAACAAAGTTCGTAAATAATTTGCTTGCTAATAAATACTTTGTAATGTATAAATTATAGTAATTACTAATTGAAAGTATTTTTTATTGTTTTATGGTTATTACATCTTGATTGTATTTAAATAAAATGTATATTTTATTTTGATTAAATTAATATTTAAAGATTTTAAGTTTATATCTTGTATAAATAAAAGATTAACTAAATCTTGTATTCACTAAACATAAACATATTTATATCTTAACGATTGGTTATAATACAGATCTGGTTTATTTTCAACATTTATATTTAATTAATTATACTGTATATTTAATCATATTTCATTAAAATGATCAAGCGCACGACCATTGTCAGTGATATTTTATTTGCTTTTTGTTAAAAATCGATCCTTTTTATCATTTATAAACATACAATCAAAATTATCCTTTAATATACATTAAAGGATAATTTTGAATAATGGTACACCGTATCTTGAAATTGAACCATTTCACTACATTAAAATACACTGTCTGGACCTCAAAAATAATTGCCAATTAAATAATGTGAATTTGACGAACCATACCAAAAGTAAATAAGTCTCTTTTATTTTATTGGCTTATTTTACTAATTTTTCTTAATCATTTTGTCTTCCAATGTGCATTTGACGATCCATAAAAAGAGACAATGAGTTATTTTATTCATTATTCTTATTTCGGCTTATCGCTATCATCAATTTGTAATATTCAAAAAGGACAAACAAATAAAATACAATTTAAAATGTTAATTTTATTTACTTAAGATAAGAATCGGGTAATTTCTCAGTTTTTGTTCAGTTCCGGTATCGATCTTTTATGAATATGACGTCACAATCTTCCTAGCGTTATCTTTAATTCGTAATTATTATTATTTTTAGATTTTATGTTTATTTATTAAAAATATTATTTAATCATTTTAAGCATGTATATCATCATATACTAACTGTACTGAGTTATGAACTGAAAACGATTATAATGAATAATCCGTGTTTGTTATCTATTAATCTACACACTAAAAATCTACTTAAAAATGAAACATTTGCTCTGTTTCTAGAATTATTGTTTAGAAATTAAAAGAATTCGAGTTTAAACGACATATCGCACATACAGCTTATAACGACACAAACTTATTCATAGCTTTGTTTTACAACCTTATTTGCTTTTACTGTGTAAGTAAGGTTCTACTTAACGAAATTATATTAGAGACCTTTTCGCAATGTTAAGCGAAAAATATAAATTGTTAACGATTTTGAGGATATCAAGTTATTAAGCTGCTCAAATTTTGACATTTAGAACAGTCTTAGAAAAGTTATTAAAAATCCTTGCATAACAGTCTGCATTTTTAACGCCCATGTCTACTTACCCGAGCGTGCTTGCGAATCCAAAAACATTGCCTTCTACATATAGTGCCACAATATCTCCAATATTTAAAAAACTGGATGCATTATCATCCAGTTGCTTCATCTTAATAAAAACAGGCAATGAAAGTGACGAATATTGCTAAAATGTAATGTTTATTACTGCAAGCTATTTTCTGTTATTCGAAATCCTGTTTTTTTGATGATTTTGTGAGGAAAATATTAATTAAAAAGAATAAACAAATATGAATGTTTTAATTGTGCGACAAAATATAATATTTAGTAGTACATACATTAGAAATCAAAGCCAAAGATACAATCATAAACTGAAAAGTTAAAAAAATATGGAATTGTAGATAAATAAATCAAAAAATAAAAATCTGAAAACCTAACTAAAACTGTAAGTGTTGATAAATTGAATGATATCATATTAGGTGACTGTTGTATCTGTCCTTATTATTTAAATAAAATATTTGTGCAATGATACTTACTATTATGACATAATAACTCCGCCAAGGACTAACTCCGCAAGTCCTTGGCGGAGTTATTACGTCATGATAGTTAGTGTGATTGCGCAAACATTTTATTTAAATAATAGGGACAGATTTATACATCAGTCACCGATTTATACAACAATTAATGTCATTGTCATTTTACACATTTTATTGTGTAAAACTTCACATTTCATATGCAGTTTTACTTCCCACTTCATTTAAAAACACATCTTTACTGAAAACCGTAAGCGTTAATCTGTCTTCTTATCCCAATTCATTTTATATTTTTATAAAAAATAAAAATTACTCTTCCTTTGATATAAATGAACCTTTACTATTTGAATGTTAATTACATCAATATTCTTCGATCGTATTCAAATTTCAGTCAGGTAGACGTTTTATTATTTTAATCATAATTTTACCATTAAATTAACAGTATATCTTCAATAATTTGTAGCATAATGTAGAATATTATTACTTTTGATAAGCAAAAGTAGTCGCAAGAAATCCGGAAGCATTTTATCTATTGCTTTCTTCAGTGTCCTATTTTAAATTGTCCTATTTCAAATTGTAAAGTGAGGTCATTGTTATATTGAGGTGAAGTCCTATTGAAGAGAGGTCTTATTGAGGTGAGGTCATATAGAGGTCCTATTTCAAATTGTAAAGTGAGGCCACTGTTCTATTAAGGTGATGTCCTAGTGAAGTGAGGTCCTATTAAGGTCCTATTTTAAATTGTAAAGTGAGGCCAGTGTTCTATTAAGGTGAGGTCCTAGTAAGGTTCTATTTCAAATTGTAAAGTGAAGCCATTGTCCTACTAAGGTGAGGTCCTATTAAAGTGAGGTCCTATTGAGGTGAGGTCCAATTAAGGTCCAATTTTAAATTGTAAAGTGAGGCTATTGTTCTATTGAGGTGAGGTCTTATTTAGATAAAGTCTTATTTAGATTAGGTCCTATTGAGGTGAGGTCCTATTGAGGTCCTATTTCAAATTGTAAAGTGAGGCCATTGTCCTATTGAGGGGAGGTCCTATTGAGGTGAGGTTCTATTGAGGTCCTATTTTAAATTGTAAAGTGAGGTCATTGTCCTATTGAGGTGAGGTCCTATTGAGGTGAGGTCCTATTAAGGTGAGGTCCAATTAAGGTCCTATTAAGGTGAGGTCCAATTAAGGTTCTATTTTAAATTGTAAAGTGAGGCTATTGTTCTATTGAGGTGAGGTCTTATTAAGGTTAGGTCCTATTGAGGTGAGGTCCTGTTGAGGTCCTATTTCAAATTGTCAAGTGAGGCCATTGTCCTATTGAGGGTAGGTCCTATTGAGGTGATGTTCTATTGAGGTCCTATTTTAAATTGTAAAGTGAGGCCATTGTCCTATTGAGGTGAGGTTCTATTGAGATGAGGTCTTATTGAGGTGAGATCCTATTACGGGTCCTATTATAAAGTGAGGCTCATTGTCTTATTTCAAATTGTAAAGTAAGATCATTTCTCTTTTGTGGCTTAAAGTAACTAGGTGTTTGTTTCCTAAGTCATACTCGTGCCGTGCGGTTAAACACTTCAACGCAAATGACCAATTTTTAAATAATGTCTTTAAAAATAAAATTGTACAATGAGTCACTCCAGTCAATATCTTAATATCTTAGTTAATATTTAGAGACTAGAACATCAATGTGTGGCTTTGGTAAGCTTTCTAACTTGCACGTTAGCGATATAAAAGTAACACGAGATAAAACAACTTATAAGTTGATCATAATTGATCTTCAAACGTTTTTCGAACTCTACAACACAAGTAGGTTTATTCACTTCACCGACTTCTAAAACTGAAGATATCTACAATTTTTTTTTCACTCAAGATATTGAGTGAAAAATATTAAGTAGAAGTTAGCGAAATATCAAATAAAATTGCCCCATTTTTTATCCAGCTCCAAAAATTCATTATCAATAATATATCATTATCAACTATTTACAATAAATAATTTAGTTGCATTTAATATTTAATTATAAATAACGTTATTGTATAATACACAGAGACAGTGTCAATCTCGGTCTATTGATTTGATGGTGGTCTCTAGACTATTGAAATATTGTAAAGATCGTAAACAAAGTATTTCTTTCTTTATGGTTCCCGTAATTATCTTATTATGATAAGATTCTCATGAATATATTAAATATAAATTTAAAAAAAAAGTTCAATGAAAGTGTACAGTGTAATTAAGCATCTGGCTAGCCATGACTAAAGTTTACGTAAACATAAAATGTGGACCTGAGTAAGCGATATTATTTTCAATGACTTTAAAAAGCATTGAGTGATAAAGAAATAGTGATATAAGAGAGTGAGGTAGTAACAATTGTTATTTTCTCTCTTAATAACTTAATTTGTTGATTGTAAATGGTGAAAAAAAAATGATTATTCACCCTATGGCTTCTAATATAAACGAATTCTAAAATATACTTGTAGCAGTGTGCTTCAAGTTATCAATAGATAATAATTATATTATGCTACTGATCAGTACAATAAGAACAAAAACACATGTCTGGCGTTAATATATTTAAATATATATAATATTAAATATATTATATTATATTAAAAAATATATTATATCAAATATTACTTATCATACATATATTTACGATATGATAATGGTTATACCAAAAATTATTTAATGCTTCAAATGCATAATTGACAAAACATTATCAAAAATTTATTGCCTTACCTACCTTTTTGACTTTAATGCGTTAATTACAGTATATTCTATTTATATTTTGCTGTAAAATTAAGTATAAAGAAAATGTTGGCGAAACTACCTTTTTCATTCCACGAATAAGTTCTATGAAAGACTGGATGGACAAATTTCCGTCCATAATCTTATACAGCTTTATTATATAAATATATAATAAAAACGATGTAAAAAATATTTCTAAGGATTACTAATCAGCAACAAAAGCAAGTTATTTTAACTTGACATTCGCCTTGACAAATAATACATTAAATTTATAAGTAAAATGTACGCAATAACATTGAATAATGTCAGCGAAGTTTAAATCATTGAAGTGTTACACATTCAAGCAAAATTTTAGATAGCAAATTCGTGTATATTTTGGTCTAAATATGTTTATAAAAAAGTAACGAATAAACATAATAAATATTTTATACTTGAAATAATTATTAAAAATAATTAAATAATTAAATAATTGAAAATGTTTTTATTGAATATAATTGAATTTATAATTATTTTAGATTGACTATGAAATCGCGAATGAAATTTAACAAAATAATTAAGGAATATTACATTTTTGCGTTACAATATAATTGATATTTATACCCTTGCTATAAGTTTAAAGTAAGTTTATGACTAAAGTTTTTATGTCCTTAAGTTTCTATGTTCATGGAAAAAATTTCATTTTCTATGTTCTATGAACAGTTAAAAAATAACAAAATAAATATGTATTAGTTACCCTTAATTCAGGTTTATTAATTTCAGAAATTAATACGACAGTATTTAATTGATTGTCAACACTCTATATGGGTAGAGTATAATAATTGTAATTTTACGGTTTATATTTTGACTTTTTTCATTTTCACTGATCACGGATAACAATTGGCTATAAATATTGTCATTTTACCATCATTCAATATAAGATTAATAATGCACATTTGAAGTTTGAAATTAAAACTCTTACAATAAATATAGTTGATTAGTGATTACCATAAATATTTCCACAAATATTTAGTCCTTATATTTAACACAAATATCGGACTTTAATTAAGAACATTTAGACTGAATAATGACAGATTTATCATCTCCATTAAGAAAGTTTCATTAAGTAGAGAAATAACGATTCGTTAATTGTGCATACAAATAAAATGCGACGAAACGGTAAACAACTTTTAACATAAAAATGACTAAAAACAGTTGAATTTTAAATATCAGCTATCATTGTAGCATTCAATGCTCTTTACAGAAAACATAAATTGTTGCACGATGACAAAAATTACATGTCGAAACAACCATGAAATAATGTGCACGAACGTTTCATGGTCCCTGTTCTACAAACGATATTTTAAGCAGCAGTCAAAATGAAGGTAATGAGATTAAGCATCACTACTTGTGATTAATATTAAGAATTTCCAAAAGATAAAGTATAAGAAAAATAGATGAATTTGACTAATAGGTTTTCCTATATGTTGATTCTTAAACTAATTTTTATTTTCTTATTATTTTATTAAAACGTTTTCTCATTCAATCCCATAATATGGAAACAACGTCCTAAACAAACGAGACTGGACAACGAAAGTAAAAAATACATGCATACCCCCTTTTCGTACCAAATATTTCAAGTTTTTCTAATTTAGTGATGTAAAGTCATCGCGTATATATGTTTTATTGTCACGACAATATATGCACGTAACGAGATCGCTATCCTCCAGTAATAGGTCTCTTTCATTAGAATATAATTAGAAAATACATCATTAGCTTGCATTTTGTCTTGCTATTATGTTGGACCAAGGAATAATGGCCGAAACCTGATAGCATAGCAGTTACTCGCCTATAATCCTTATTATCATACATCGTCTATTATTTATAAGTCAATTTGTAAATATTGGATTTTATTTTTAATTTTAACTTAAAATAAATAATAAATTATATAAAATTTTATATGACAATCATTTATTTCTAGAATTATTTAATTATTAAATTTTTAAATTTTATTTAGCATTATTTTTAATTTATAAATAATAAATAATAAGTAGACTCAGTTAGCTGAATATAACTTTGAATATAACTTTGAATATAACTGTATATAATCCAAAGCCAGATAAGATAATAACTCTACTGGTGACAAATTTAAATAATTAATATAATATCATTACTAATAATAAATAAAAAATAACATCCATTTTATTGACCTACAACTGAAATAATAAAAAATTATCTTATTTCAACGTTTAAATTGAAATAAAATAGCGTTATGTGTAAATCTGTATTATTAAACTTGCAAATTATTCACTTGAAATAATTAAAAATTATTTAATTTCGGCATTATAAATCGAAATAAAATAATGTGATGCTTAAATCTATATTACCAAATATTTAAAATTTGTTGCGAAACTATTGTAGCGTTAATATAATCTATAATCTTAATTAAATTTATACAAATCTATTAATTAATACAATAATGTAAATATATTTCAGTAAATATATTTTTTACTGAAATATATATACAAATATATACTAATATATATAAACGTATATAGTAAATATATAGTAAAAATAAATTGATATAATATATTATCAATATATTATATATTATTTATAAATATATAACATTGATGTGATCAGGATGTCATTGAATAGACACTGACGAGATCCTTTAATGGATTCTTTCATTTTGTCAATTTTGTTAGATCACAAAATGTGATTTCGCAGCATAAACCACCCACCATATCATTACTTCATTACTTCCAACTCTATATACCTTGACACCACATTATATGCATTGATGTAATCAATGCATATGTAAATTTGAAATATTTCTTTAATAAACTACTTAAGGTTTACTGTATTAACCAGCAGTTCTTTGCAAGATGCTACATACCTGTAATACCAATTCCAGATAAACTGTAAGGATAAGCCTGATAGGACTATCTTTAAATACCGTCTTCATAACGTAAAATGAAGACGATATTCAAGTAAAATATCACTATCTACACCAAAATACAAAATTTTTCTGCGTATTAGTTAATAAGAAGGCTTTCACGGCCATTTGCAACTATTTATTTAACGAGGTATTTCCTCTACAATATATATATCAATAAACACGAATAAGTGAAGAGGAATTGAATAATACACTTTGCTTCACTTAGTCAGATAACATACCGTATTAGGTTCAATAAAATTTATCCTTGCTACTAGACATATTTTACCTGCTATTACTGATACATGTAAAATAATATGCAAAAAGCGAAATTGCATTAAATACACTGCAATTTCAGAGATTCTTTGAATATTCGTTATCAAAAATACATTCATGGCAAATTTTATCATGCTATTGGGAATTAAATGAACTATTAAAATTGATTTCGATAGTTGAAAATATGTTGCCTTAAATGCTTTGTTTGGGATTATAAAAATTACTTTAATATGTAATTCCAATTGAGCATTGTTTTGCTACAACAAGTGGTTCAGGTATGCGGTGCCTCGGATGAAATTTATTTGTAAAATGTTAACTTTGATTATTGTGCTAGTTCTTGACGCATTTACTCGATTTATTTTGATGATTAAGTATAACACACACGTATTAGATGTAAATATATTTTAAATAGATTATTTTAAATAAAGTTTGTTTGTAAATTTCTCTTAAATAATATACGTAGTTTTAATTAGCCAAATTAAATTGAAATACGATTTTAAATGAAAAATCTAATAATTCAAGAATAATTAAAAAGTCTTTAAAAATATCTAAGGATGCAAATCTGCTAATCACCTCAACAAACGTATTCTAATTAAAGCTGGATTTTAAGATCGTTAAAAATATTAAGTAAAATTCGATTAGTTTTAACGCACATGTAATAATCAATAAAAAGCACATTATATGAGTATAAAAATATATTATGATATAGATCATCATAACATTATTCAATCCATCACAAAATAGAATACATTGATTAATAGAAAAATTTCCTTAACTTAAAAGTATATTCTTGCACTTTCATGTTAATAGGTCATAGAATAATGGTATGACAAAACAATCATGGAATATTTATTGATGATATGTGACTAAAAGCCATGAAAGCGTATTCAGTTACGCAAACTTAATTGATTAATATCGGTAATGCAAAATCCGTTCGAATATTTTCATTAATGAGTATAAACTTTAAATACTTTTGGAAATAGTTAGACAGAACGTTTACATGAAAGTGTATCTTTGCAATTATCGGATGCTTCTGAAATAGCGAAAGCCAATGAAGCATCTGAGAAACATTTTCCGATTATTGAGCAGCCGAACTTTCGTATAGTATGCGTAACTGAGTAAAAGACCGAAATGTAATCCAAGTCCCCAGAGTTAGCAGAATAATATATCGAAAAATATTCAGTCGATGCGATAAAGTCAAGTTGTCGATGCACAGGTGAGATCAAGGCAAATTTTGCTTTTTGAAAAAGAAAATCAAACAAATGTTAGTTGCGACATGCAACTAACATTTGCAAACTTTAAGAAAATATACTTTTAAATAGTTAATCGTTAAATAGTCAATAATGATCCATTATTGAAAAAGAATTATTGGAGATGGATCAAAAAGCGGGACAGTTTTATTTGATATTTCGCTAGCCTCTGTTAGCATCTTCAAAATATTAGGTAATTTTCAGAATACAAGATAATTTTAAATGATTTTGAAAGCCAATATCATTACATATTATAGCAATTCTTAAAATTTCATTATTTAATGTATTATATTTTATATTATATGGTATGCATGAATGCTCATTAAAAAATATGTTTATTGTAAATTTAAATATGTCATCTTAACGATATAAATTAATAGTAGTTTTAGTTGATGTAAATTTAATGTTCATATTTAGATATATACATTCTTTATCATCAATATTAGTTTTATTAATAATAAGGCTACTTAGATAAATTTGTTCAATAATTGAATTAAAATTATTAGAGTTAAATACACATATATCATCAATGAATCGACACATATGATTTATATCTTTAAATATAAATCTATCATAAATATATCGAAACATATATTTCATATCTTTATAAATTCTAGATTTATTTTTTAAACAGTTATGAACAAATTTTTATTCTAAAGCTTAAAAATAAGTCAGTAATAATTAATATCTTCCCAATGTTCATATTTAGAAATACACCTTCTTTATTATTAATATTGGTTTTGTTAAGAATAAGGCTTTCTGGATAAATTTGTTCACTAATTGAATAAAAATTATTAGAATTAAATACACATATATCATCAATGTATCGAAACATATATTTCATATATTTATATAGTTTAGATTTATTTTTTACACAGTTATGAACAAATTCATATTCTATAAAGCTTAAAAACAAGTCAGCTATAATTGGGCTACTATTACCACCCATTAGAACACCTTTTACTTGTCTAAATATAGATGTCCCTACTTTTAAATAATTTAATTTATTAAAATATTTAAGGATTCTATTAATTCAATTTTATCCATATATTTATATTTACTTGATGGTTTAATTTTTGTTAGATATGCGTTATAGTTATTATAACATATATATGTATATCTTTTTCCGAATATAAGAATAATTAAGTTTTCTAATGCATCTTTAATATCTGTTAAATCTAGATTTGACATCGTACTAAAATCGTACGTATTTATATTTTGAAAATTTATTCCTTTTGTGTTCTAAAAATTCTAATACTGAAATAGTATTTTATACCAGTACTAATTTCGATTACCCTACAATATTTTTAAAAGCACTATATATGAACCAGAGCTAAATGCTCTGGTTCATATATTAATATATCATTAATATATCGAAACATTTCATTTCTTTGTAGAATTTAGATTTATTTTTAAACACTTATATGCAAATTTATATTTTAGAAAGCTTAAAATTAAGTTAGTTATAATTAAGCTGCTATTACATTCAATTGAAACATTTTTTATTTGTCTACATTTTTTATTTTTATATAGATATAGCTACTTATAAAAAATTTTGATTTATTAAAATTATACTTGGTGTTTGTATTTTTGTTAGATAGGCGTTATAACGCCTATCTAACGCCGTATTATAACGCCATATTATAAGTATTTTGTAAATTTATTAATTTTACGATTTTACTGTTTGACGATATTTTTATAGCAACCTAGTTTAAAATATGTATATATTAAATAATTTAAATGATTTTGAAGAAAGCCAATATCATTACATAAGTCACGTCGCCGCTTGCCGAGAGTATGGTTCCGAGGTACTTAAACCGGTACCTCGGAATATATATGTATCTATTAAATTATTTAAATATTATAATATCATTACATATTGTTGCAATTCCTTAAATTTCATTATTTAATGTATTATATTTTATATTATATGGTATGCATGAATGCTCATGCAAAAATATGTTTCTTGTAAATTTAAATATGTCATCTTTACGATATAAATTAATAGTAGTTTTAGTTAATGTTAATTTAATGTTCATATCTAGATATACACCTTCTTTATCATTAATATTGGTTTTGTTAAGAATAAGGCTTTCTGGATAAATGTGCTCACTAATTGAAAAAAATTTTTAGAATTAAATACACATATATCACCAATGTATCGAAACATATATTTCGTATATTGATATTGTTTAGATTTAGTTTTTACACAGTTATGAACAAATTCATTTAAATTTATTCTTTATATTATTGTGTTGATTTATATATTTTACTATTTTCTGCTTGATATTATTTTTATAGTAACCTAGTTTAAAATATGTATCTATTAAATTATTTAAATGATTTTGAAGAAAGCCAATATCATTACATATTGTTGCAATTCTTAAAATTTTATTATTTGATGTATTATATTTTATATTATATGGTATGCATGAATGCTCGTGCAAACATATGTTTCTTGTAAATTTAAATGTCATCTTTACGATATAAATTAATAGTAGTTTTAGTTAATGTTATTTTAATGTTCATATCTAGATATACACCTTCTTTATCATTAATATTGGTTTTGTTAAGAATAAGGCTTTCTGGATAAATGTGCTCACTAATTGAAAAAAAATTTTAGAATTAAATACACATATATCACCAATGTATCGAAACATATATTTCGTATATTGATATTGTTTAGATTTAGTTTTTACACAGTTATGAACAAATTCATTTAAATTTATTCTTTATATTATTGTGTTTATTTATATATTTTACTATTTTCTGCTTGATGTTATTTTTATAGTAACCTAGTTTAAAATATGTATCTATTAAATTATTTAAATGATTTTGAAGAAAGCCAATATCATTACATATTGTTGCAATTCTTAAAATTTCATTATTTAATGTATTATATTTTATATTATATGGTATGCATGAATGCTCATGCAAAAATATGTTTCTTGTAAATTTAAATGTCATCTTTACGATATAAATTAAAAGCAGTTTTAATTGATGTTAATTAAATGTTCATATCTAGATATATACCTTCTTTATCATAAATATTAATTTTGTTAAGAATGAGGCTACCTGGATAAATCTGAAATAACTATCTAGTATCTTATAAATAATAATATACAAAGTATATTATTTATTATCCATCCATAAAAATTTGCCACTTAAGAGTTTAAATTTATTCTTTATATTATTGTGTTGATTTATATATTTTACTATTTTCTGCTTGATGTTATTTTTATAGTAACCTAGTTTAAAATATGTATCTATTAAATTATTTAAATGATTTTGAAGAAAGCCAATATCATTACATATTGTTGCAATTCTTAAAATTTCATTATTTGATGTTTTTGTTTAATATTATATTGATGTTACTTAGTTTATTGTTAATTATTTCATTGTTCATGTATTATGTCATCTTTATGATATAATTAATAACAGTTTTAATTGATGTTAATTTAATGTTCATATTGAATTAAAATTATTAGAGTTAAATACCCGTATATCATAAATATATCGAAACACACATTAACAAGTTAAATGCAAATATATCCTCAATTAATTGAAAATATTTAAAAATATTAAATAATATTAAATTATAAACAAATGCTTACATTATAAATATTTGATAATGCTCCATTATTGATAAAGAATTATTGGAGCTAGATCAATGAAAGGAGGAAACTTTTATTTGATATTTCGCTGACCTCTGTTAGAATCTTCAGAAAATTACAAATCATATCCGTTTACATAAATTATAATTTGCGTTTAAATTATGACAGTTATTTATTAATTAATAATTATTTGTATAATTTATATATTTTCTGTTGTCAAATTGTTGTTAACTTTTACTGAATATCCATTACATGTAGAACGTAAATCTGTCGAATATATATAATGATTACAATGATTACACTACAAATTAGTGGTTCCAAATCATTCCAAACTTTTTTGATAAATGAACATGAAGCAATGATTAAAAATTCACAATTAAATTACGGCATGTTGCATTCCATCTATTCTTATATAAAATTTAAAATTTTATAGTCTCATCATGCCTTGAATACGTTACGATTACATGACAAGGTGCCTAGGCAGAAATTAATTTTCTCTCATTTTATTTTACATATTATGTATATATTGTTTTTAAATAATTGATAATGCTCCATTATTGATAAAGAATCATTGGATCTGGATCAAATAAAGGAGGACAATTATATTTGATATTTCGCTGGCCTCTGTTAGCATCTTCAGAAAATTGCAATATTGTAATTTACTGAAGATGCTAACAGAGGTTAGCGAAATATTAAATAATATTTTCTTTTTTTGATTTAGCTCCAATAATTCTTTAAATATTTTGTTGTCGACATTCTAAAAGTTTAGTTATATTTACATCGGCCTTGATCGACAAAAAGTATATGGTTCAACAAATAACTTCCAAACTAGCGAATTAGAGATCATCTATAATTCACCGTATAATTAATCAATTTTGATTAATTATACTGCCTTTTAGAACAAGTATATGAAACGTTCATTAGTAAACACTTTTAAGTTAATATTTTAATTAATAATAAATCATAACTTTTACAAAATTAAATTTAGAATGCATTTTGATTAACAATACTATCGGTTTTAGCACTTAACTTCCATTCGCATGCATGGTTTTATTCAATCATCACAACTTTATAAACATTCAATTGGCGCATTAAGCTACTAAATATGTTAGCGAAAAATACAGTTGTTTGTAAGCAAAACCATTTTATCTTCGCTAACACGGTGTAGTATAAAATATCTTATTTTAAATTAGTGCTTTTTTTCATTTCGCTAGAATTCGTTGATGCATACTTTGGTAAGAGGAGTTACTCTCCTATTAATTAAGCAAACTAGACTTTTGTGTATAAATATCAAATAAAAACTTATTTTAGATCATAATTTCCTGAATTGTATATTTTGCATTTCTTGTATTGATTCATCTCAGGTATCTAGATGACTAATTGCTTAAAACAAGAGTTTCATCATTAAAAATATCCCACATGTATTCGATTTCTTATTATTGTGAATATTGCATTCACGAGCCGCTATTCTTCACTGGTCGTTTTGATATTATCCTTGTGTGGTTGTTTGAATCCTATCAGCATCACTATACACTAAAATCAGTAGTTTTAAGATAGAACACATTAATTGTGTAATTTGGTATATAGACTAGCATTTCGGCGACAAGGAGTTCAACAGAAGCAATAACATGACCGAAACACGAAATGTCGGCGTGGGCTCACTGCTGATGAGGTTCACCCACGCCAATTGTAGTGTACAGTGATGCTGATTGGATTCAAACAACCACACGAGGATAATATCAAACCGACCAATTAAGAATAAAAACTTATTTTAGATCATAATTTCCCGAATTGTATCTTTTGCATTTCTTGTATTTATTCATCTCAGGTATCTATATGACTAATTGCTTAAAACAAGAGTTTCATCATTAAAAATATTCCACATGTATTCGATTTCATATAGCTAAAAGCTATTAACAACAAACAATGCAATTTAGAAAATAATTGCTTGAAAAAGGAAACACATGTGTCTAATCAAAAAAGTATATTTAGAAAAATTACCAAAGCTATGGTATTTTAAAGAATATATGTTTCCGTTCGAAAAATCCCAATGTACAACAGCTACTTTCCTGTTTAGATTGAATTTATTTTTCTGTTGTGTAAATAGAAACAAATGACATATGCTCGCTTATATATAAAGGTTACTTCATTTTACGAAGTACTGATTTTGGAATTACGAGGACGGACATGCATTCACAAGAAAATGATAAAAATAATAATTCCAATCTCATAAGCAACACATGCGAAGGGGATTTATATCATGTGGTATAAAAACAAATCTGTCAATAATATTGTTTATTGAATTATTGCTAAAGTAATCATTGTTACCTATTGAGACAAACAAGATCCCAATATAGTTGACAGTTGGTGGGTTAACACTAATTTAGATTGCAAGCGTTGTTGAATAAAGTATTTACAGCTAAAAATATTTTGTTGAATAAAGTATTTCAAGCTAAAAATATTGGCACTGACTGAGATGGATATTTTATAACAATATCTTTATGATTATGCACTTTGAAGGTATATTGTGTTACGAGTTTGTGATTGATTTAGATATTGAAATGCAACGTAAAATAGTTAAATATATATATTTTTCAAAGCGAACGTTTTATGTTTAAAGGAAAACAAATATTTTTTACTAATGGGCAAATATTTTTGAATGTGATATTCTAGCAATGCTATCGTGTTTTAATTAAAATCATATATACAACGAAGCTTATAAACTGCAGAATCAAGCACTTCTAACATGAGTATCAAGTTCAAATTTTTCTTTCGTATAATGTATTTGTTTTAATTGAATGACAAGCACTTGACTGTCCAATTGACTGTTCACTCATTGATTTCTGCTATTTATTAGTGGAGAGAGTGAAATACAAAATTTTATTAAACATATAGGAGCTGGATCAAAAAAGGGCGACATTTTATTTGGATATTTCGCTAACCACTGTTGGTATCTTCAGAAAATTACAATTTTTTAAAATGTACGTTATTGTTATTTATTAGTGGAGAGAAAGGAATACAAAATTTTATTTAAAATATCGGAGCTGGAAAAAGGGCCACATTTTATTTGGATATTTCGCTAACCTCTGTTGGCATCTTCAGAAATTTACAATTTTTTTAAATGTACATGCTATTGTTATTTATTAGTGGAGAGAGTGAAATTCAAAATTTTATTTAAATATCAAAATTACGGAACATGGGGATAAAATTGTTAAATTGTTCAGATTGAACAATTTTATTCTGATGATAATAGCAGTTGGCTATCGTAAATTTGATATTTAAATAAAAAAATTCTTTCACTCTCTCCACTAATAAATAGCATAAACCAATGAGTGAACAGTCAATTGATAATGTAATTTTACAATTACAAACAAGTTTTATTTTTAATACATTTGCTTCTAATTTGTAACTAAATTTGTAACTAAATTAACAAAAATTTGTTTTAATTCTAATTTTACTTTTATTTACGTGAACGGAAAATAATGTTCGATAAAAATGTCTATTAAAATGTATAGTTTTAACATGAAATATCTGTAAAATAACTTTTTGAAATTAAAAATAACTTTTTGGCTATTTTAAATATATTTTGTTCTAGATAAAAATACAACATTAAATGAAATACTATGGCTTCATGGTTAAAATTAAAAAATATAATTCATAATTTATAGATTACAGGAAATTAGTTTTGAGATAATAACACCAACGCTTGAGTTTTCACTCAAAGTTTTGGGTTCAAAACTTTGAGACCTTTCTTAAAATTTTGTAGATATTTATATTTTACTTGGTAAAAATAACAGATCATTTGCAAATAAATTTAAATTGATGGCATTATATTACCTCGCTTTCTTCTCTCCGTCTATTTTCCATAAATTGATATAGTGCGTCGAATTGAACTTTGGCATTCGATTCGATATCGTCATAGTCAGTAATTTGCAGGTCGCCCGTCAGAGTCCTTAACAAGTGAAAAACATATATGCAACGTACACATAAACTATAAATTATAACGCTTAGAAAATCTACACGATATATGTATACGATTTATTTGAATATATTTATACTGGATCGGATTATAATCTGATCATAAACATCGTCTAAAATAATTAGTATATCAAAATTTTATTTTTATTACTAGAAATTATCAATTTTAAAACCAGCTATCTAAAGCATTAAATTGATTAATATATTCGTTATGTATTGGTTAACTTGTTATGGTTAAATAAACCACAATGTGTGAAATAAATTTTACAAATATATAGTAAAATAGTAATATTAGTGAAATATATTATTAATATAACTACAAAATTATTTTACTATAGTATTAATGAAATCATTATTATTTGGTTCTTGTCAATTTTTATTCCTATTCGTTGATCAGTACAACATTATTTATATATTTATATATTATATTAATATATTATTAATATATTTTATCATAAAATTAGATATTGATTGATATATTAATATATTTTAATAATATATTAATATATAATTATTAATTATTACATTTATTTTCAACTAATATAATTTCATTCATATTTATATAAAGAGATAAGTGAATTAATTTAATGTTTAAATAACTCCTTAGACGATAAACTAAATAGAATAAACGATAATGATTGATAGTTTCACTTTTGATAATGTCGAAAATGCAGTATAAAATACAATTGAAATTTGCATTATTTTTTAACATTAAAAATGGAAAATTATTCACAATGAGGTAAACGTTTTATCCCCAATTTAAAAAATTTGGCACATGGATCATGAGCAGAGCACAACATAAGTTCAAATCTATTTTTCTTTAAATTTTGTAAATTTCATGTCAATTGGTTGGATGTGATGATAGCTTTTGTTACAATTATAAAAATAAAAACTTACATCTGTGATGGTTTGTTGGCATTTACATCCATCTTAGTTATATTATCTATAGGTATAGATTGAACAACAGGTGCGCGATGTATTACTTTCGCCCTTTTGGCTATCTTTTGCTTATCACCATCGTCAGTACTCATTTTTGTAGTCACTCAAGAACACAGCAAACAAGGAATATTATATCTTAATTGCTTAGATAAATGAACTTGATCGTGTATTGTAAATGTAATAGCGAAATCACTTGATAAAATTTGCTGATAGCCTTACAGCTTTTCCTGTAAACTTGTAGAAAATGGTATTTTTCACTGGAATACAAGAAGAAAGTTGTGTAATGGTCACAATGACCGTTTAGTCGTTCGAATACCTTGATTACGTATTTATTTTTAAAAGAAAGCTATTTCAGTAAAACAATCAATATATACATTCGTCTATAAAATATACGCAGAGATTAGTTCTACATGAGAAATGCTAGTTAGACAGTGACATAATTGCTTTCATTACATGATACTACCTACAATAGACAAAAAATATTAATTTAATAGATTATTTTCTCTCTCTAGTTGCATGTACGAAAATACTCCATATAAAAAACACGTTCCTCAATCACCAACCTATAGTCGTGCATGAGTTATATTTTTCAATATGCATATCGGAATAAAAAATACTTATCCGTTCTGATCATGTATTGTCGTTCTTTTTGCATAATTAATAGCAAGTTGCTATTACCTATGCATTAATAGAATAGTATGCTATATTGACTACACAGTATATCGTGGAGAGTTTGACTTAAAGTACAAAGACATCTACGTAAAATTAATTAACCAAATGTCTGAGATCCGTCTATTTAGAAGAGATCCGATATACTGCTGCTTTGGACTAAGATAATTATCGAAACTCATTGGAAAAACGTGCATTGTCGTCACATTAGTTAAGCTGCCCACCAATCATATTTTTTACAGATAGAAAAAAATCAAACTGTAGCTACCTGTGTAACTGATTTATATTCTATATGTATTCTCTTGATAAGTTGCAGACATCTCTTGTAGTCAAGATATGCGGGTGTTGACGTAATTAATGTTAACTGTGCAAAGATAAATGTAATATTTCAGTATATCCAGTGACATCATCATAATTCTGTAACAATAACAGCGGATGATCGTATCGCTCTTGAATTTTCGATATTTAAAAAGGGATTTATTTTTACGTGGCACGTAAAAACGTTTAATGAATATGCATTGTTAATTTTTATACTTTGATTATTTCTTGGGTTGATAGCCCATTTAAAAGTAATGCCAACTCTCTATTAAATAGGAAATTGCAAGATTGAAATTGCTATCCCGATTGAGCTTGTAATTTAAATTAATATTTACATTTCATTTCAATTTTTTTAGCTTTGAATACTTTTGCTCTTGTTTAAGAATATTAGCAACAAAGAGTCAGCTAATATGACGGGTGATAGAAAATAGAATATAGTTTAGTTTGCTAGGATCAAAATAGATTAATTTTAATTTTTTATTTATTTTTTACTTATTTTCGCATTTTATTCTTATCGATTATTGTTCTTATCGATTCTTACTTAAGATAACATAGCAGTTCCTCCAGATGACCTTTAATCTTTATTCTTATACATAGTTTGTTATCTATTAGACAATTCATAAAAATATCGGGGAGTGAGAGACCTTGGGTGGTTAAGTCGGAGAGCGGCGTGTTGGATTGGCTGGAGGGCTTAGATCCATGTGGACCTGAGGCCGTTACACAATGAAGATTCCATTAACGACTGAACTGACTTTGTTTTCTTGTTCATGTTTTTCTTTTTAAAACTTTTTAGTGGTTATATAGTTGTTAACAAATAAGAATTTTTTAATTCTTATTTCGCATTATTTTTAATTTATAAATAAATGAAATACGCAGACTTAGTTTGCTAATCTGATTCGAATATATTAAATCAGCTAACTGAGTCTACGTATTTAATATAATTATAAAATAAACAAAACATAATAATGCTAAATCAAAATTTAATAATTAAATAATAAAATTAATAATTGTTTTTAGATTTTCTATAATTTAAATCAAGTTAAAAAAAATGAAATTTAAAATAAACGTCATTTTTATGAATTGACTAATAAATAACAGACGTTGTATCAGAATAAGAATTAGAGGTCATCAGGAGGAACTGCTATGCTATCAGGTTTCGGCCCCTAACTCCTCTACCCAACATAGCAGCGGGGCCAAATACATGCTAATGATGTATTTCCTCTGAAATAACTATCTAGTATCTTATTCTAATACAAAGTATATTATTTATTATCCATCCATAAAAATTTGCCACTTAAGAGTTTAAATTTATTCTTTATATTATTGTGTTGATTTATATATTTTACTATTTTCTGCTTGATGTTATTTTTATAGTAACCTAGTTTAAAATATGTATCTATTAAATTATTTAAATGATTTTGAAGAAAGCCAATATCATTACATATTGTTGCAATTCTTAAAATTTCATTATTTAATGTATTATATTTTATATTATATGGTATGCATGAATGCTCATGCAAAAATATGTTTCTTGTAAATTTAAATATGTCATCTTTACGATATAAATTAATAGTAGTTTTAGTTAATGTTAATTTAATGTTCATATCTAGATATACACCTTCTTTATCATTAATATTGGTTTTGTTAAGAATAAGGCTTTCTGGATAAATGTGCTCACTAATTGAATAAAAATTATTAGAATTAAATACACATATATCATCAATGTATCGAAACATATATTTCATATATTTATATTGTTTAGATTTAGTTTTTACACAGTTATGAACAAATTCATATTCTATAAAGCTTAAAAACAAGTCAGCTATAATTGGGCTACTATTACCACCCATTGGAACACCTTTTACTTGTCCTTAAATAATTTTGATTTATCAAAATATTTAAGGATTCTATTAATTCAATTTTATCCATATATTTATATTTACTTGATGGTTTAATTTTTGTTAGATAGGCGTTATAATTATTATAACATATATATGTATATCTTTTTCCGAATATAAGATTAATTAATTTTACTAACGCTTCTTTAATATCTACTAAATCTAGATTTGTATAAAGAGTACTAAAATCGTATGTATTTATATTTTGAAAATTTATTCCTTTTGTCTGTTATAATTATAGTTATATTCTAACTATAATTAGAATATAACTAGAATATATAATTAGAATATATCTGCAATTCAAAGTCGGATAGGATATTAACTGTACTATTATAGTTATTATTTAATTAACTCAATTAGCATTGAATTATTCATAATAAAATAATATAATATAATTATTAATCTTTATTCTTATACATCGTCTGTTATTTATTAGTCAATTCATAAAAATTGACTTTTATTTTAAATTTCAATTTTTTATTTTAATTTGATATAAATTATATAAAATCTTATAACAATTATCTATAATTTATAATCATTTAATTATTTGTTTATTTTTTTAATTCTTATTTTGCATTAGTTTTAATTTATAAATAAATAAAATACGCAGACTCAGTTAGCTGATTATAACTTTGAATATAACTAATATAATAGTTTGAATATAACTTGATATAAAGTCAGATAGGATATTAGAGTTATTATCTAATTAACTCTACTAATTAGCATTCAATTATTTATAATTTAGTAATTAAAATAATATAATATAATTATTAATCCTTATTAGAATGCATCGTCTGTTTTTTTGCAATGTTTTTTAGTCAATTCATAAACATTGATTTTAATTTTAAATTTCAATTTTTTATTTTAACTTGATGTAAGTGAAATGTTATATGAAATTATTAAATAATTTTTTTATTAATTAATTATTTATTACTTAATTATTTATTTTATCTGTCATTAAAAATCAAGCTTATTTATTGAATTATCTAATTTATAAAATATAATTATTTAATTAGTATGCAAATTATGTCAGAACTGTATATTTAGGTATTTTAGAATTAAATGTTCTGAAACAATAAACGCAGCTTATTTGAATAAATAAAGATTTCTTAAATATTCAGGAACGATAAGGTGTAATGAAAAGTCAACAAAATTATTATATATCGCTAGTAACTACTAGCATCTTCAGAAATTGAAAAAATAATTTCCAATTTCTGAAGCTGATATTTTTTCTCGCTTGAATATCAACTAAATTTTATCTTATATTCAACAGCATAACGAGTACAGCTCAAAGTCACGCATTATACACATTAAAATTAATTTAAATACAAAATAAATTGTCGTTTTAAATAGATCACACGATGTTGATCTGATACTATGCTCGTTTAAAAGATTCAATAAATACACATGTCCAAATAGAGTTGTTTTCGGCACTCCAACTCGGATGCGACTGATGTAAAATGAATGAATCCGCAAAGTTCTAGTGAACCGAATATACAACAGTACACGCGAAAAAATGATGTTCTTCGTGAAATATCTCCCGTATTAAGAAAATACCCAGTATATTGCAAAGATCTTGTAAAACAATTTATAAATTGTTTCCAATTTCTGAAAATGCTAGTAGTTACTAGGGATATATAATAATTTTGTTGATTTTCCCACTTTATCGTTTCTGATTATTTTAAATACATCAGGATGGAAATATTTCTTAAGATTTCTTAATTACAACTAATAGCATCAACCAATTTTAACAAATATAATTAAGAGGCAATAAATAGGAAACATTTGATTCGTCCACTAAACGTTTTCTAAGTTGTCAGATGATCCGATCCCGCAAGCGAAAACCTAAAAAATATCGCCAAATCCATTACAAGGATCAGCGTTTACTACAAGATGTTGATAGCGCACGAGAAATTTGAAAATAATTATCAAAACGGCTAAGAACAAGATTGTCGATAGAGTGGAGCGTTGATAAGCACCAGTAATTGGATAGAACTGACGAACATCATGGTCATCTTCAGTATACATCAATATTTCCACCCTGTTTAGAATTCTTATAGGTAAAGCGATCAAACTAAAAAAGTGAATTGAAATGCGTGCAAATTGAGCAGAAAAACAAGAAATAAAGTCACAGATAACTGAGAACTTTTTTGACAGCACCTAAACACTGTAAAAATGGCTGTATAAACTGAGCGTTCACTAACATACACCTGAAATCCAGGTTGGAACATTTATTAATGATTTTATAGGCAAAAGATTTTTCATAGATGGATGTGATGGAGTTTTAAATTGAAATGATTCGCAGATCTATTGGACATGAAACATTGTGTTTTTATAAAAATATATATTTTAGTCATTCATATAAAAGATGTACCCGAAATCTTCGAAACGTTTGGAAAGTAATAGTTCATATTGTTCACTGGTTTTGTCCTTAATCTCTGTTTCTTGGCCTTGTGTTTAAACGAAAGACAATATTCGCAAATGTATCCTAATTTGGGGTAAAGCTGCTTAATTCTTGTATTATTAATTATATTTTGTAACCAAGTGAAATATAATATATAGTGATCACTCACAAAGTTAGCAATCTCCTTTATGGTAGATAATTGCATTACTGTAATGTATGTTCGCTTGGACAGTATGGACATTTGTCTGACTAAACAATATGGCTAATAATATTCGTCGTATAATTGATCTCCAGCAAAAGCAGGTTAAATGGATAAATTGAACGGTATGTGATTTTGATTTCATTCATTGCGTTTGCCTATTTCATATTCTACAATCGCAATCGGAATTATCTTCTGGAGGTCAAATGCGTGATATATCGGATAGTTAAGATACGTTCCAACTTTGTAAATTCCGTGTTGTTTAATTTCGTACTTTTAGTGTATGATATAATTACAAGGGAATATAAATGAATTTTGATATTTAAACCATTTGAAATGTTATTTTGCGTAGTTGTAAAACTCGTCCCTCCATCTTTATTTGCAAATTTTAGACAGAGTTTTGTTATGGCAAAATGAAGTTTTCATCCTTGATATTTCACCATTTCCAAAGTCTTTTACAAAGGTTCAACCCATTTTAAGCACCTTTCTAGTTGCAAGAAAGTTTGCATGAATTAGTAGGCACATACGTATATTCTTGCTACGTGTAACGTATATTCTTGTATATACATTTGTATATTCTTGCTATATTAGTAGATGAAAACGGCAGAAGTTCCAACTCGTTTTCAGTATTTTTCGATACCTGTCACGAGCGAAATTCAAAGTAAGGTTATAATTTATTTAGAAGAGTGACAAATTAATCGAAACTGTGTTTTAGGAGCCACTATTAACCATAATCAAATTAATGGTCTTACTACATTCATATATAAATTAAGCCTAATTGCAAAATCGCAAGAGGTGGTCTTATCGAATCGGAATGTTTGAGGAACCTAATTGCTACACGAACATAAAGCGCTTTCACACAGACTTCTATGAAACTGCAAGATAGCTAAATACAGAAAAGGAAATTACTAAATACAAAATTGTTCATATAATATTTTACACTTCTGTAGAGTTTGGAATCTAAATGACTGATTTTATCAAAGATGTTGTTTTGAATATCGCGGTATACCAGCAAATTGACTACATATATGCAGCTGTAAAGTCAAAAAGTTCTTGGGGGTGTGTGCCAAGGTCAACAATCGAGGTTCGGCGCTTTCTTATTGATTTTAACTATGCTTTGTAATATTTGGTTATTATTTCAAATAACCATCTTTAATTTATTTGTGGCTTTAATTTTATTTCACAACTTAAGTTGCCTACATGCAAATCGATACTTAGATGGTTAGACCTAAGCTTAACCCATTGACGTCCTTTAAAGATTTGCTATTATTTCATAGTAAAAGCATTATCTATTTAGTATTTATTGAATATCTAATATTTATCAATATAGTATTTATTAAAACGAAAAATAATCTGATAGTTCATAGCTTATCTGCATTAAAAAATACAAATCGAAATTTTATCAAAATTTGCTGACAAATGATTTAAACTGTTTATAAAATGCTCAATGCATCTGTTACATGTAATTTATTAACTGCTTATGATAGTCTATAGCGCACATCGATATGTCTTGGTTTTTAGCATAAAATGAAATTTTTAATATGATCTTGTTATACAATTTTTATATAAACAATTAAACTAAATGAATATTTAAAATGATTATTTGGCCAAAATAATTAGTCAGCAAATAATATTTCCTGACATAAAATTTGATGCCGACCAAAAATGAAAATATCATGATTTTTAAGATTCTGTTGTGGTATTTAAATTTGTGTATCTTTCTTTAATTACTTTAAGCAATGCATGTTTTGTTTCAATTCCGTAACTTAAAATAAAATAAAATCTATTAATTAAAATAAATCTTAAGATAAAAATAATTTTATATTTTTTTATTATATTTGATGTATTATCAAAAGTAATAAAACAATAAAAAATAAATAAAAAAATAAAAATAAAAACTAAAAATTTTTTAGTTTTTATTTTTTAAATAAAAAATAAAAACTAAAAAATTAGTAAATTAATATTTCAAATTAATTTATTACTTTACAATTTCATATTTCAATGAAAATTTAATACTGAAATGGTCCAATACTGAAATGTAGCTGTTTGCTTATAGATAGGATTAAAGCAAAGTGGTGCCATCAAAAATTTAAATTGTATTAATGTCAATAAAAGCAGGCGAGTAGATTTGATTGTAAGCCAACATGAAAAATAACGAAACTTGAAACGAAGGTATTGGATCAGTAACTGATAAAGTTCACCAGATGTAGATGTAGCCCACCAATACTGAAACGTAGTGTACTGCTGTTGGCTTATAGATAGGATTAAAGTAGCGTACATAATAGAAATAGTCATCAAAATTTAAATAGTAGCAACGACTACACAGGTATATCAACTTAAAATAAAGAAACTATAGATGACTAGTTTGATGATAGCAATTAATTGAAAAAATAGGTAGGTTTTCACTGCAATTAAATTGCTGCCAACGCTGATTTAATTTAAAATCAGAGATGATTTCAATTAAATTTGTAAAATTTAAGATGAAAGTCTTTCATTAAATCTAAATGTTGATAAAAGCAAACGATTCGAGTGATCGTCAGCCAACACTAAAAGGACCGAAACGTAAAACGTAGGTATTGGATCAGTAGATGATGAAGTTCAACAATACTGAAATGTAGTGTACTGCTGTTGGCGTATAGATAAGGTTAAATTAGCGTGCAGAATAGAAAATAGTCATCAAAATTTCAACGATAAGAATTAATATTCTTAATAAAATTTTAATTAAATTGAACGAAACGATGTTTTTCATTAGGTTATAGAAAATTAATTAAGAAAACATAAACTTAAAAGAAAATAAACTAAAGAAGAATATTATCTGATGAAGAAAAAAATAGTTTTGTTCGAAAATTTGTATATTATTATTTCCTTGTAAATTGATAGATATGTTTTTATGGTTATAGATATGTTTTTATTCAACCAAATATATATTTGATGTTCTATATTATTTTAAGAATATATCTACTTACACAAACCATAAAAGGAAAACATCTAGCACTTGATTGGTATTGTTGTAAATTTCAAAATAATATTACTTACATTTCAAATTTTGTCCAATGGATTACGGCTTGAATCCTAACTTTGTGTAAATCTCAATTTAATTGCACAACTACTAGCTAATATTCCATTGTATGTCATTTAAAGCATTTATTGTCTAAATATAAAATTTCGGAAAATCTTGAAAATCAAAGACAGACGTAAATTTCGTTTCTTAGAGTTTACAGATGTATAAGTGCTATATTATAGAGGGTGTGCTAAACGGAATCAGTTGCTTATAAGCATGCAAGTGGAATACCCAAAATTTGGATATTTATCTTAAATAGCAGACTAACAGAACTTACCTTTTTCAAAATAATTTCTGCGCTGTACGATCATTAAGTGCGTTTTTATCTTGTTATTTTTTTACAAAGAACGTGTTGCTTTTGCAATAGAAGGTAAAAGAAGCTTCACATTAATTTTATACATCAAATTTGATCACGTTTAACTGATATTTACTATCATGGTATAATCAATCTCATTTATCTACATTCTTAACAAGGGAGATATTTTGGTGATTAGGAATATAAAAATCTGGTAATATGTCAAAATGTAAAGTTTGGATCAATTTGTTAATGATATAATTCTATTAGATTCTAGGTTAAATAGCATAATATACAGATTAATATATGATTAATACAGATTAATTATATGTTTAATAATATAGAACTTTTAAACAACATAGAGAAAGAATTGTAGAACATTTTATACAGTTTCTAAGAAATTGTATTATATATGAAAATAGCTTAAATTTGTAATAGTTATTCATGCAAACAAATTAATTGCTAACTTATAATGTAAATTAAACCTGAATTGGAGGGAAAACTTTGATTTTCGCTAGATATAAATTATAACTTTAAAGTTTTATTGTTTCTATGTAACTGAATTGGATTAATTGATTGAATTCGTGTACGTAAATGTAATTGTTGCATGTCATCGTTACAACGTAATAGGCGACGAGGCAATGAAACGATTTGTCTTCTAATAAAATGTGCAATGTTCAATGAGCATGTTCAATGCCAAAATTTATAGTTTTGCGTTTTCAGTAGCGTTCGGCAGATTCAATTGTTGAGAGTATTTAAATACTACATTCGGATGGATTCGGCCCAATTGTGATTGGTGAGGAAATGGAAATTTAAGAGAAGGAATTAAATAATTTCAAAATTTTGTTTGACAAGACAAATGTGAAAAGGTGTTGCTCTAAGCAGAGAAGCGTAAGTTTATACAGTAACCTGGTGTTGCATGGTTTAAACCAGTATAGCATTATGCAGTTCTTAAAAGGATACCCTATAAAATGACATTGATCAATTCTAAATGATTTAGAATTGAGTGCTCTTTCGTCTCCGTCGCTTCGACCACACATCAACTTATCTTGTCAAACTCTCTTGGCCCACCGTCCACATCCGCATCAAACTCCGCCTTCTTCTCGTAACTTTTCGTCTCATCGCTGTCGGCTCCCCATCGTTCAATAACCTTTCTTTTTTAGACGACACTCGTTCCACCTCGCTAATCGCTGCGTTCTCATCATACCCTCTTAATCCACGTTCCCAATTACTCCAACAACTACGATCTCCGATCCTTCCTCATCGCTGCTCCACTCGCCTGGAATCAACGCCCTCTCGATGTCCGCCGCGCTCCCACCTTTATCAAATTCAAACACCTCCTGCGTTCACACCTTCTCAACACATGATTAATATTTTTGTTTTGTTGTGGTCATGTAAGCTTACGCTGGCATGCATTTGCCACATTACAAAAATCTTTTCTTTTTTGGATAATCATTAAATTGTGAAGTGGACCATATTCAGAGAAAAACTAGGAAAGTTCTCGAAAATTCAATAAATTTATTGTCTTTGTTCGCTATGCGGTTTTATTTAAATTACATCGATTATAATCAGCAAAAATGTGTATATGCTGAGATCAATTTTTATTGATACTACGAGTTGTTCGATTTCAACTTTGTAAGCAAAAAATATTTACTCTAAAAAAATTTAGAGTAAAATTGACTTTGTAATAATATTGGATTATTAATAAATTGACTATTAATAAATTTTTAATTATCATTTTATGATTACAATTATCGCTTTTAATTCAAGATAATGTCAGCAACTTAAAGATATTACTTTATAATTGTAAATTGCCGTTTAATTATAAATACATTATATTTATAATGTATTTATAATCGTTTAAATTTACTATTTACCTAAGCGAAAACTTTAAAACTTGCAAGTTTGTTATCCCCAGAGTTTCGAAATTCACGAATTAGTTTTGTAATAAAATTAAATTTGCATATTGAATTTTCCGGATTTCTAATTTGTTTGACATCACTCGGAAATTGATTATTTATTGATACGTAATTTTTGATACATAAGAAAAACAACAAAGTGGAAATATGTTCATGGGTGATTGTTAGCCCTCCCTGTTCAAAATAATGATTTATTATTAAATAATAATGATTTATAATTGCCCTACCTGGATAATTATAATAATTCAAATGGACCAACAATAAATGGCACAATTTTAGTGGTGCGACGTTTAAAACCACTAAAGTCATGATATATAATCAGACACAGCTAAATTTTGTCCATGAAGGGCTAACAAGCACCTATGAACTCATTTGAGTTTTGTTGTTTTTTTTTCTTATGTAATGTATTTCTTTATAGAAACACTGAAGACGATACCAGTGCGTATTGAAAACTAAAACAAATTAGAAATACGGAATAATATTTGTTATATTATATTTGTTTAATTTATTTATTAGTGAAAATGTATATATTAATGTAAAGAATGATTCTAAAAGTTATTTAAAAAAATAAAAAATTATTTTATTATTTGAAAAGCTAGAAATTAAGTTTTCTTGCAACACAATTCTAATACTTTCTTTTTATCCTTTACGTTAGTAAATACAATACATATCAGTTTATAGTAAGATAAAATATAATGGTAGTCAATATGTCATTCACAAGTTTATAATCTCATTTTTTATTTTAATCGTATATTTTATGTGATTCTTATTTTTTATGACAAAGATAAAAATATCAATTGTCCAAGTTTGTTTTATTAACCTGTTTATATATAGATATTATCTATATTTACTAAAATGTCAGTAGTCTCTAGCGATTTGTCGATTGGTCTCTGGTTAGCACATTATATATTATCATTTTTATCAATCAAATTATCTTAGTTAATATTTTAGCTGTCCGCCTATATCAATAAATAAATACCTTACCAATTAAATGAAAAATATTCCGAGTCTTCAAATTGTGTTGACTATCGAATTAAGACAATCGTATATGATATTTGCCCTAAATACTTTTATTTCTCACTGATATTTTCAATCTATAGAATAGATTTCAAATGTATTCAAATGTTTTTAATAATTTTATAATTTTTTCAAATGATGATAGCTTAAAACATGTTCAATATTTATAATTTATTATAAAATATCTAAATCATACAATATCCAGATGTTTCATTTATTTCTTATTTAAGCGATCTATTTAAATAGCGATATTTGTAAATTGCTAAATGTAAATTCCTCTTCTAATTGAAAGAAGATAAACAAATCAACTTTCTACTTTGATTTAAAAATCGATCTAACATTTTAGGAAACACTGGCTAAAATGAAACATCGATCACCGAAACCGATTAATTTAGCAAAGTATACTTTTGCACATTCTAATAATCGGTAGCTATTTTCTCAAATATAAATATTTTGAAATTTTTGAAACATTTGTGATTTAAAACGTTTTCCTAGCAATTTTAAGCAAATACTACTAAAAATTATAATGTAAAGAGAACATTGTATCTTAATTTATTTTTTAATTAAAATTTAATTTAAATAATGGGATCAAACAATTTTATTAATTAATTATTCTTAAATTATCATTTTAAATTTGATAAAAATAGTAAAAAATATAATATTTAATTATTTATCGTTAATATAGTAATTAATAAAATTATTAATATATTAAATAATAAATTGATAATTTAATAAATACAGTATTATATATTGTTCGTTTTTCAATAAAATATCTAATTGATGGTTTTTTATTTTAGTTATTTTTTAATGATGGTTCTTTTTTGTTCTGTAGGTGTAATTCTACCCTTAGTAGTGATACATAAACAGGAAGCATAGGTTAACTTTACATTAGATTAATTGCTAGACTGCACACATTTTGTGTTGAAAATCAAGATGTCTTCAGTCAAATAGAAATTTAGCATAAAATTGCAAAACAAATTATGTAACACGATGACATAAATTTTAGTTTTTTGTCTAGAATATGCGTTATAGAGAGAGACGAAGCTTCTACGCATAAATGACTGCAATTATCGATGATGACTAAATTTTAAAATTTGATAATTTTTAAACAAAAGATTATGCCTACCGAGTATATTTAATAGTATTTAGTAGTTAAACACATTTTGCTTTAATTTTACTTTTGGTAAATGTATTTTTTAAATTAACTATAGATAAATAAATTTAATAAATTTAATTAATTTAACTATTATTAAATTAATATAAAGTTAGATTTACAAATCAGTAGGGTTTTCAACAAATCAATCATTATTTACGATAAATGAATATCCTTTGTATAAAATAGTTAATAAGTTATCATTTTAAATCTAATAAAAATAGTAAAAAATGAAATTATGATTATAATTAATATTTAATGATAATTAATTATATAAATAATTAATTATTTATATATAAATAATTAATATTTACTATTTAGACATATGTATCTTGCTTTTTGTTTAAATTTTACTTTTAGTAAATTTATTTTTTAACTATTAATAAATTAATTTAACACAAATACTATGTATTTGTTCAAATGTTATTTAATAAATATAAATAGCACATTAAAATATACACATTACTTATGAAGTTATAATCAAATAATTGAGTGTAAGTGAGATAGAAAGATCTTGCATTAGTTTGACCAGATGTTTTAAATCAGTATTGATAATGAATTATAATAAATTAATTATAA
>WNNJ02001636.1:0-10829 GCA_012934845.2 Pomphorhynchus laevis | reverse complement strand
ATATTTAATTATTAAATTTTGATTTAGCATTATTATGTTTTGTTTATTTTATAATTATATTAAATACGTAGACTCAGTTAGCTGATTTAATTGATTCATAAAACTATTATTATTTTTCTTAAATTATTTTAAATGTAATAATTAGTTGGCTTTTACCCTGAGAAAAATAAGAGAAAGAGTAAACTAATGATTACATGATCTCCGAAGGCAATTTTATATGATATTTTAAATATATATTTAATAATATTAAATTAGAATATTTATAACATTTTTACGCTTTAAGTAAATTTTTGTATGTAGCAAAGTAAACTATTTTATAAATGCTTTCAGAAATAAATAGATTTCAGTTCAATAAAAAAGTAAAAAGTATGAAGTGAAATATAACAGCTTTTGTTATTAACAACTGAAAGTTTGAGCGCTTGCAAACAGAAACTATAATAAGCGAATTCAATTTAAATAAAGTTAGAATTTAAAATAAACGGCATTTTTATGAATTGACTAATAAATAAAATATGATGTATCAGAATAAGGATTAGAGATTATCAGGAAGAACTGCTAAGCTATCAGGTTTCGGATCCTATTCCTCGACCCAACTTAGCAGCGGACCAAAAGATACTAATGACGTTTTCCCTCTGATTAAAATTGATTATCTGGTATTCTATTATAATACAAAGTATATTATTTATTATCCATCAATAAAAATCTTCCGCTTATGATTTTAAATGTATTTTAAATATTATTGTGTCAAATTATATATTTTACCATTTTCTGCTTGATGGTATTTTTATAGTAACCTGTGTTATTTTTATAGTAACCTAGTTTAAAATATGCATCTATTAAATTATTTAAATGATTTTGAAGAAAACTAAAATCATTACAAATTGTTGCAATTCTTCAAATTTCATTATTTAATGTATTATATTATATGGTATGCATGATGATCATGCAAAAATATGTTTCTTGTAAATTTAAATATGTCATCTTTACGATATAAATTAAAAGTAGCTTTAATTGATGCTAATTTAATGTTCATATCTAGATATATACTTTCTTTATCTTTAATATTTGTTTTGTTAAAATCAAGGCTACCTGACTAATAAATATCAGACGTTGTATCAGTATAAGGATTAGAGGTCATCGGGATAAACTTCTATGGTATCAGGTTTCGGCCCCTTATTCATCTACCATCTAGATTGTGTTGATTTATATATTTTACTATTTTCTGCTTGATGTTATTTTTATAGTAACCTAGTTTAAAATATGTATCTATTAAATTATTTAAATGATTTGAAGAAAGCCAATATCATTACATATTGTTGCAATTCTTAAAATTTCATTATTTAATGTATTATATTTTATATTATATGGTATGCATGAATGCTCATGCGAAAATATGTTTCTTGTAAATTTAAATATGTCATCTTTACGATATAAATAATAGTAGTTTTAGTTAATGTTAATTTAATGTTCATATCTAGATATACACCTTCTTTATCATTAATATTGGTTTTGTTGAGAATAAGGCTTTCTGGATAAATGTGCTCACTAATTGAATAAAAATTATTAGAATTAAATACACATATATCATAATTATACAGGAGCATTAATGATGGATCTTTATATACTTTAGATTTATTTTTTACGATTATGAACAAATTCATATTTTATTAAAGCTTTAAAATAAGTCAGTTATAATTGAGCTACTATTACCTTCCATTAGAACACCTTTTATTTGTCTAAATTTAGATGTCCCTATCTTTAAATAATTTTGATTTATCAAAATATTTAAGGATTCTATTAATTCAATTTTACCATATATTTATATTTACTTGGTCTTAATTTTTGCTAGATGGGCGTTATGGTATATCTTTTTCCGAATATAAGATTAATTAATTTTACTAACGCTTCTTTAATATCTACTGAATCTAGATTTGTATAAAGCGTACTAAAATCGTATGTATTTATATTTGAAAATTTATTCCTTTTGTCTGTTCTAAAAATTCTTTTGTAGAATTAATACTAATAGTTTTTATACCAGTATTAATTTCAGATTACTTCAATATTTTTAAGTGTGCTTTAATTACTTTAAGTATTTTATTCATATAGACAGAAAGTGGTTTTAATGTACATTTAAACGCACTACATATGAACCTATGTTTTATTGGATTTTTATGTAATTTTGGATTCCAATATAATATAGGTATAGTTTTATTATCTGATTCAACCTTTATACCTTTTTATCCATTATAGAACAGTGACTTGTAATAATTGTTTCAAAACTCAACTCACTACGTTCATAGTGATAAGTTAATAGTTAATACTACGAACTATAAGCCATAGTTCGTAGTTAATCACTACGATTAAGCACTGAAATAAGCATTCCAGTGCTTTTTAACAACATCAAATTAATTGATAAGAAATTATCTAATGAAATAGAATATAAAACATTGTCTTATGGCATTTATTATATTATAATATCATTTATTATATGAAATTTATTATATTTATTTGAATTCGATTAAATAATGACTAATTTATTAAATAAATTGTTTATTTATAATTTATCTATCAATTTGTTGAACAAATTGTTATTAATAATAAAAAAGATAAAAAAATATGTTATTATATTATGTTAATAATTAATATCACAATTATACGAACCTTAATTGAATTTAATATAATTGCAAATTAAATCGCTATTTTTACGGTATAAATATTATATCTCTAAAATTGAAAAAGCATACAAATATTATTTCAAAAGTCACTAACCTCGCTTAGAGGTTCAATTGCATCTCTCATATGATCAACAGATAGGATTCCATTAACAATTAGTTCGCCTCGACTTGACCCGTATGCAGGAAACACTAAACCAGGGCAGTCATATAGTATCATGTTATCGGACAACCTTATTGTCTAAAGTACCATTTGAATAAAGTTAGGTATGCATTCGATAAAACCTATAAAAATTATTTAGACATAATACAATCAAACTGTGCTTGAACCAGGTTTTTTTATATTTTATTTATTAAGTGAATCAATTATTGAAAGTTATCAAGTTATTTTAAAATGTTATTATTTTTTGGCACAGAAATTGTTGCATTCAAAATATAACATTCAAAATATAATTTTTGAATGTTATTACAAAAAATAGTATATTGTGGATTCGAATGGTAGCTCCAATATATCAGCAGCGCCAATATATCTCCATTTGCTAGATTTCATGATCAACAAAAAATTTTCTACGAAAATAAAATAAAATACCCAGTCGTCAAATAATTTTTACAAAAGTAGTATTTTCATATTATACCTCTTTGACACTCTTCATACATCGCTAGTATTGTGTTGTTCTGTAATTTGTCGATCTTGTGCGATTGTTGGCAATAGCGGTCGTTTATGGTTGCGATTTTATCAGCAATACGATTATATCAACAGTGCGATTATATCAGGCGCTTTGATTATATTAGCAGCGCGATTATATCATCATCACTATTATATCAGCAGCGCGATTATATCATCATCACTATTATATCAGCAGCGCGATTATATTGGCATCAAGGTTATATCAGCATGGCGATTATATCAGCAGCGCGATTATATCAGCAGCTCGATCATATCGATAGCGCGATTATATCAGCATCACGATTATATCATCAGCTCAATTATATCAGCAGCTCGATCATATCGATAGCGCGATTATATCAGCATCACGATTATATCAGCAGCGCGATTATATCAGCAGCTCGATTATATCAGCAGTGCGATTATATCAGCAGTACGATTATATCAGCAGAGCGATTATATCAGTAAAGCGATTATATAAGCCAAGCGATTATATCAGTAGAGCGATTATATCAGCAGAGCAATTATATCAGCAGTGCGATTATATCGGTAGTGCGACTATTTCAGAAACCCAATTATATCAGCATCATGATTATATTAGCAGCGTGATTATATCAGCAGCTCGATTATATCAGCAGTGCGATTATATCAGCAGTACGATTATATCAGCAGAGCGATTATATCAGTAAAGCGATTATATAAGCAGAGCGAATATATCAGTAAAGCGAGTATATCAGCAGAGCGATTATATCAGTTAAGCGATTATGTCGACAGCGCGATTATATCAGCATCACGATTATATCAGCAAAGCGATTATATCAGCAAAGCGATTATATCAGCAAAGCGATTATATCAGCAGAGCGATTATATCAGCAGTGCGATTATATCAGCAGTGCGATTATATCAGCAGCGCGATTATACTAGTAAAGCGAGTATATCAGCAGAGCGATTATATCAGTTAAGCGATTATATCAGCAGAGCGATTATATCAGCAGTGCGATTATATCAGCAGTGGATTATATCAGCAGCTCAATTATATCAGCAGCGCGATTAAATCAGTAGAGCGATTATATCAGCAGAGCGATTATATCAGCAGAGCGATTATATCAGCAGAGCGATTATATCAGCAGAGCGATTATATCAGTAAAGCGATTATATCAGCAGTGCGATTATTTCAGCAGCTCAATTATATCAGCAGCTCAATTATATCAGCAGCTCGATTATATCAGCAGCTCAATTATATCGGCAGGGCGATTATATCAGCATCACGATTATATCAGTAGTGCGATTAAATCAGCGGTGCCATTATAACAACCGTGCGATTATATCATCCGCGCGATTATAACAGCAGTCCGATTATAACAGTAGTGCGATTATAACAGCAGTGCAATTATATCAGCAGTGTAATTCTATCGGCCGTACCAATATATCAGTAGCTTTATTATATCAGCATCACGATTATATCAGTAGTGCGATTATATCATCCGCGCGATTATAACAGCAGTCCGATTATAACAGTAGTGCAATTATAGCAGCAGTGCAATTATATCAGCAGTGTAATTCTATCGGCCGTACCAATATATCAGTAGCTTTATTATATCAGCAGTGCATATCAACAGCTCGATTATATCAGTGGTGTGATTATAACAACTGTGCGATTATAACAGCAGTCCGATTATAACAGTAGTGCGATTATAACAGCAGTGCAATTATATCAGCAGTGTAATTCTATCGGCTGTACCAATATATCAGTAGCTTTATTATATCAGCAGTGCGATTATATCAACAACTCGATTATATCAGTGGTGTGATTAGACCAACCGTGCGATTATATCATCAGCGCGATTATATCAGCATCACGATTATATCAGCAGTGCGATTATATCAGCAGTGCGATTATATCAGCAGTGCGATTATATCAGCAGTGCGATTATATCAGTAGTGCGATTATAAGTAAGTAAGTAAGGGTTTTATTAATAACTATATAACTGATAAAAACTTAAGAAACAAAAACATGCAAAAGACAACTTAAAATAGAACTGTTCACGACGTTTTTTTTGGAATCTTCAGCTTATATTCACGGCCTCAGGTCCAGAGGGATCTGAGCCCCTCGGCCACACCAGCGCGCCGCCCTCTGACTGAACCATTCGGGGTCTCTCACACACCTAAGAGTCCAGTCAAGGCGGACTATGGTTGGTAATCTCGAGATGAGGAGCTTGAGAAACCTTAGTATTTGTTCTGGGGGACGTCCTCGTGAGAAGAAGACTAATCCCGAGATAGCCCAAGTACCCCAGAGGCGCACTTGGGTTATCCCATTCAATGACAGATGCTGGGCCCGTTTCAGAGCCCACCTAGCTTTCTTCAGGATACGTTTAAGTCTATCCAGGTCAGCTTTCGCCGACCAATTCACCGTAACGGTGAACCCCAGATATTTTACTCGACTCGTGAAGATGGGGAGTGGTTGATGCTGCAAAATGGAGGAGAGTGTAGAGAGTGATAGTCTCTTAAGTTTCTTTTTGGTGGCAGGAACGCCATTAAAGACAACCACCTGTGATTTAGAGGAGTTTAAAATAAGATTGGATGGGGGCAACTGATCTTTTAATCTTAAAAAGAAACGGCTGATGTCAGAGATTACATCTTTGCACCTGCGTCCAGAGAACAAGGCTGTGGTATCATCAGCATATACCACTAGATGTTGATCACGTTTAAAATTCTTGAATAATACAATGGATGCAGCAAGATATAAGATAGGAGAAAGTGGGGATCCTTGAGGTACACCCGTAATAGGGTAGAACTGACGCGCATCAGGGTCGTCTTCATAGTAGAACCGCTTGGTGTACAACAATATCTCCACCCTGTTAACAATTCTCGCAGGCAACCCGAGGGACCTGAGAGAGGAGATAACGAAGGGAATGGAGATCCGGTCAAATGCAGCTGAAAAATCAAGAAAAACAGCCACAGCAAGCTGATGACTATTATCCTGACAAAACTGATGCACTTCACCAATTGCTGAATGGACCGAGCGCCCTTTGACAAACCCATGAAAACTCGGTGGGATCAAATTACGCCTACATAAATGAACGCGGATTCTACGCGCAAGCGCTTTCTCGTAGATGGATATGAGGGCGTTTTGAATCGAGATGGGCCGCAGATCTTTAGGACAAGTGATTAATCTCTTTTTAGGTAAAAAAACTCGACGGCTGATGTTGATTTCCGCTATGTCAGACGGGGAGGCTAATAGCATTGTGATGGCGACCTCCTTTCTCTGACTGTATGTCAAAAGCTGACAGACACGAGTGGTGAGTGGCGCGTGGGATTTGGAGGTGCCCGGGAGTGGTCCCCAGGAGTTAAGGATATCTGTAACAGATAAGTCCCTACTCCTGAAGTCACACCAAGGCGGGATTGGTTGGGGAGAATGAGTGGCTCCATAATTGTGTAAGGAAAGTGACTCCTCTAAAACTTTGTCAAGGCCTATGCTACCAATCCAAACCAAGGCTCTATCCTTCCAGCAAACAAATTTCTCCTTCTTGAATATCTTCCAGAAGGAAGCCTGAGAAGGGTTTTGGTGAGCAATGCTTGCCCTATCCCTGCTCAGCTGGAGCCTATATCTAGAGCTCCAATATTCATTCGAGAGGATATGTCTGGCGGAAACAGAGAGATTGGGAAGGTGCAACATTTTAGCTAGGACCTTGAGCTTTGTTGGAGTAGGATTGTATATTCGACCTTTATAGGTAGTCGAAAGGATCGCGGTAGCTTGCGATGAGAGGTAGGAATTAAATTCGGTCAAACTCTCAATTCCAATTCTGGGGAAGAGTTGGATAGCTGCCTGAAAGAAGGCCACTCTAATAGGATCAAAGTGAAACCTTCTCATAAGCAACGTATCGTCCTCTAGCCGCCAGCGAATTAGGTCATGAGAGGTGGTCTGTTGTTGACGCGACTGCTCGGTGCAAATGGGTTTCAACAACCACATCTTATGTAGCAGTAATATGTCGAGGAGAGAATTTGTTGTAGAGCAATGAAAGGTTGGGGAAGGTGGTTTATGAATAAGATAGTCGATCCTTGCTCTGCGGAGTGCTGCATTAATCCAACGACCAGTTCTGTCGTTGAAGTCACCAAGTAACATGTCATAACCGCTCCCCAATATTTGATCCAGGAAGTCACGGTTTTTGTGAATTTCTCCTGGCCGAATATAGACATTGGCTATGCTTATACGCTTACCGTTCTTACAAAGTGATATAGCTAAACAAGATAGGGCTGGACAAGAGTAGTTTAATAGGAGGGATGATCTTAAGGAGCTTTTTACTAGGGTTAAAAGACCTTGTGATGAAGAGGAGTGAGGGGGGGTTATGTAAGGAGTAAAGTGGGTGTATATGTGCTTAGGGATAAATCGAGTAATATCCTGGGGGAGACGGATAGACCGCGTCTCCTGAAGGACTATAACATCTGCATCTCTACCAGATAGAAGGCTAAGGGCGGAAGCACCTCCCGAATTCCACTGAAGGATATTCAGTGAAAAAGGTCCTTGATTACTTCCCATTGCGTAAGTGTTACCGAAGTGGGACGCCCTCCACCTAGTCGCAACTAGAGGCGGAAAAGTCGCCTTTACCGCTTCCCGTCACGACAAATGGAGTCGCTTGCCCACGGGCGATATCTTCATTTCCCTCGTTAGCCAGAGCCCAAATCGAATCCTTCCGAGCAAGCTTCAGAGCGGCTATGCTTAGCGCTGACCCGTTTCGTTTCTTAGATTTTGGTGGCTTCTTAATATTGTTGGTCTTCCCAGAAGGAGGAGAACGGAAGGATTCCGCTAATTGACCCACCAATTTTTGGACCAATTTTTCAAGTTGAATCATTGATGCCTGATGCTGCATTTCAATAAGTTTAAGAATTTCTGTGTCCGGCATCCTGTCGTCATTCTTGTTAGACGATACAGCTTCCACGAAGCTAGTCGGTTTTGCTGTTACACCCCTGTGTCTCTTTTGGTACGCCTTAAAGATTTTACATTTTTTTGACCATGCGGGGTGCTCACCACCGCAGTTTGCGCAAAATGGCTTACTTTCGCACTTCTCAGGATGTATAGCAGTTGTACCACACACGCCGCACTTATGTGGTAAAGAACATCCAGTGGACCAATGCCCCCACTGATGACAATTGTTGCAGTGAGGATACGTTAGTGAGTCGGTTTCGATTATTGAAAATCTCAAATTATACCCCATAAAAGGATCGCATGTCGAAATCGATAGTTTAAGAGCTTTATCAACCGGGGCATTGCAGAACGCCACGGGAATGGGGAAGCCTTTAATCCCTTTTATAAAGCGCACGTTAGAGATTTTGTAATCAGTTTCTAGGGCTGATATATCTTCTTCTGAAATGTATGTGGGCATATTATTTATCTTTATTGTTGCCAGGATTGGTTTGGAAGCAATTATACCTTGTTCCGAATGCTCTTTTTTAAAGTAGTCGACGTACGACATTGCCAGATCAGGAGTGCAGAATGAGATTTTAATCTCAGATTCATAATATTTAATCTCATTGAACAATATCCTTTTTTTAAATCGATCGGCAAAGCCTCTTATAAAAACATTGAACATGTTCTGCCTTTCCAGAGGCACCAAAAGTCTGATAATCACGAGGTTGGATAATTTTGGTACCGGGTGGAGTTCATCCTCCGGAATATAATCAAGAGAAGCTAAATCTCCACTTACCTCGTTTATTGCATTGGCAGGAAAATTAGTTTTCATTGAGTTCTTTGAACGCTCCGACATGCTAAATTTACTCATTTTGTTTTTCAATTCCAGTGCGATTATATAAGCAGTGCGATTATAACAGCAGAGCGATTATATCAGCAGCGCAATTATATCAGCGGTGCGATTATTACGGCTTTTGTTTCCCAAAAAATGAGTAAATTTAGCATGTCGGAGCGTTCAAAGAACTCAATGAAAACTAATTTTCCTGCCAATGCAATAAACGAGGTAAGTGGAGATTTAGCTTCTCTTGATTATATTCCGGAGGATGAACTCCACCCGGTACCAAAATTATCCAACCTCGTGATTATCAGACTTTTGGTGCCTCTGGAAAGGCAGAACATGTTCAATATTTATATAAGAGGCTTTGCCGATCGATTTAAAAAAAGGATATTGTTCAATGAGATTAAATATTATGAATCTGAGATTAAAATCTCATTCTGCACTCCTGATCTGGCAATGTCGTACGTCGACTACTTTAAAAAAGAGCATTCGGAACAAGGTATAATTGCTTCCAAACCAATCCTGGCAACAATAAAGATAAATAATATGCCCATATACATTTCAGAAGAAGATATATCAGCCCTAGAAACTGATTACAAAATCTCTAACGTGCGCTTTATAAAAGGGATTAAAGGCTTCCCCATTCCCGTGGCGTTCTGCAATGCCCCGGTTGATAAAGCTCTTAAACTATCGATTTCGACATGCGATCCTTTTATGGGGTATAATTTGAGATTTTCAATAATCGAAACCGACTCACTAACGTATCCTCACTGCAACAATTGTCATCAGTGGGGGCATTGGTCCACTGGATGTTCTTTACCACATAAGTGCGGCGTGTGTGGTACAACTGCTATACATCCTGAGAAGTGCGAAAGTAAGCCATTTTGCGCAAACTGCGGTGGTGAGCACCCCGCATGGTCAAAAAAATGTAAAATCTTTAAGGCGTACCAAAAGAGACACAGGGGTGTAACAGCAAAACCGACTAGCTTCGTGGAAGCTGTATCGTCTAACAAGAATGACGACAGGATGCCGGACAGAAATTCTTAAACTTATTGAAATGCAGCATCAGGCATCAATGATTCAACTTGTATAATGTTCTAAAAATCGTTATCTTCGAATGTTCTAAAAAGTACATTGAATTCAAATTTATTGAATTTCTGTATTTTAAGAGACTTAATTTATAATTTGTCTGTATAAAAATCCCGAATAGTTACATTCATTTTGATGCTTTTGTAATAATAGAAAATAAATAAAAAGTAAAAATAACAATATTTTTTATGATAAATCGTGTGAATATAAATATCTTGCGAATGTATCTTTGAATTTTTCTTTTGAAATTAAATAAAAAGCTAAAAATATATTGGACTTATTTTAAAGTAAAGATGATCTAACTGCATACGGTTATGCAATAATAAAGGTGATATAAATTATTCAAATATACAAATGATTATTTATTAGTGGAGAGAGTGAAGTAAAATATTTATTTAATCTCGAATTTTCAATAGCCTACTGCTACAATAGCCTACTGATGATGATAGCAGTAGGCTATTGAAAATTCGAGATTAGATAAATATTTTCTTCACTCTCTCCACTAATAAATAATACAATATGAGTGAACAATCAATTTATAATATACAAATGATAAAATTTAGACTTTAAAATGAATTAATAAAACTCATAAACAGCAAAAATAGATGTTTCGCTAAATTTTCGTTTGCTACATTATTAAAGTTATGAAAATATCAT
>WNNJ02001635.1:0-30394 GCA_012934845.2 Pomphorhynchus laevis | reverse complement strand
TAATAGGACATGATATTAAAAACTGTAAATTATTTATTTTAGAACATATTATCGAAGAAAACATTTCTATATTAAATCAAAAACTATTAGAAAAAGAAGATTTTTGGATTAAAACGCTTAATTCCATGTACCCATTAGGATTGAATGACGTGGTACAAGGAATTGGCAGAAGTAGTATAATACATAATAAACAACTATATTATAATAATCCGGTTAAACGCAAACCAAGAAGTCATGGTGATAAAAGGAATAGGAAAAATAGAGTTAAAAATATTAAAAAAGATATGTATATAAATGAACAATTAGAAATATTAAAACAACTTTTTAGTGATAATAAGCTAAAAGATCTTTATGTAAATATAAGAAGTTTTTCTAAAGATATCATATGTTCAATAAATCAAAAATTAATTAACGACTATGATAGGCTAAGTTGTATAATAGACAGTTATTGTAATACAAAATACTATAATCGTACAATAAATGTAAATAATAACAATAGAAAATATACATTAACCATAAACTTCATTAATAAATGTATAGATAACATAAATATAGCCGGACTTTTAAATAATTCTAAAAGTAAAGAAATAATAGGGTCAGATTTAAGTAAATATATTCCTAAAATAAGGTATAAACTCCTACCACCATTAGGACGAAAAATTTGTAATTATAATAAAGAATTAAAATCAATATGTAACGATAATATTAGAAACATAATGGAAACAGAATGCAATTGTAAAAGTCTTAGTTTTGATAAAATAAATGAACATATATGTACCCATAATCTAGAATTAATTGAAAATTGTGAATTAAGAAAGCTGCTATCGAAAGGGTATAAATATAGATTAAATAACAACAACGACAAAAATAAAATATACAGTTCGTTATATAATAACTTAAATGATTACTTTAGTAAGCTGATTAATAGTGAAAGCTCGAATATATCTAAGATAAAAATTTGGAAAGATTATATATTTGATAAAATTAAAAATAAAATGAAAATAACAAACAATTATAAAAGGAAAGATAAAATTAATAAAGATATGTATAAAGAACTTACTAAATTAAAGGATAACTATATAATAACAACTATTGATAAAGCTAGTAATAACTTTGTCTTCATATGCAAAAAGCTTTATTATGATATACTAATGAAAGAGGTTAATTCTAATGATTTAAATGTAAATCCAGCATATGAACGTAGTGAGTTGAGTTTAGAAACAATTATTACAAGTCACTGTTCTATAATGGATAAAAAGGGTATAAAGGTTGAATTAGATAATAAAACTATACCTATATTATATTGGAATCCAAAATTACATAAAAATCCAATAAAACCTAGGTTCATATGTAGTGCTTTTAAATGTACATTAAAACCACTTTCTGTTTATATGAATAAAATACTTAAAGTAATTAAAGCACATTTTAAAAAATATTGCAAGGTAATCGAAATTAATACTGGTATAAAACACTATTTCAGTATTAATTCTACAAAAGAATTTTTAGAACAGACAAAAGGAATAAATTTTCAAAATATAAATACATACGATTTTAGTACGCTTTATACAAATCTAGATTTAGTAGATATTAAAGAAGCGTTAGTAAAATTAATTAATCTTATATTCGGAAAAAGATATACATATATATGTTATAATAATTATAACGCCTATCTAACAAAAATTAAACCATCAAATAAATATAAATATATGGATAAAATTGAATTAATAGAATCCTTAAATATTTTGATAAATCAAAATTATTTAAAAGTAGGGACATCTATATTTAGACAAGTAAAAGGTGTTCCAATGGGTGGTAATAGTAGCCCAATTATAGCTGACTTGTTTTTAAGCTTTATAGAATATGAATTTGTTCATAACTGTGTAAAAACTAAATCTAAACAATATAAATATATGAAATATATGTTTCGATACATTGATGATATATGTGTATTTAATTCTAATAATTTTTATTCAATTAGTGAAGAACATTTATCCAGAAAGCCTTATTCTTAACAAAACCAATATTAATGATAAAGAAGGTGTATATCTAGATATGAACATTAAATTAACATTAACTAAAACTACTATTAATTTATATCGTAAAGATGACATATTTAAATTTACAAGAAACATATTTTTGCATGAGCATTCATGCATACCATATAATATAAAATATAATACATTAAATAATGAAATTTTAAGAATTGCAACAATATGTAATGATATTGGCTTTCTTAAAAATCATTTAAATAATTTAATAGATACATATTTTAAACTAGGTTACTATAAAAATAACATCAAGCAGAAAATAGTAAAATATATAAATCAACACAATAATATAAAGAATAAATTTAAACTCTTAAGTGGCAAATTTTTATGGATGAATAATAAATAATATACTTTGCATTAGAATAAGATACTAGATAGTTATTTCAGAGGAAATACATCATTAGCATGTATTTGGCCCCGCTGCTATGTTGGGTAGAGGAGTTAGGGGCCGAAACCTGATAGCATAGCAGTTCCTCCTGATGACCTCTAATTCTTATTCTGATACAACGTCTGTTATTTATTAGTCAATTCATAAAAATGACGTTTATTTTAAATTTTATTTTTTATTTTATTTTTTAACTTGATTAAAATTATAGAAAATCTAAAAACAATTATTAATTTTATTATTTAATTATTAAATTTTGATTTAGCATTATTATGTTTTGTTTATTTTATAATTATATAACAATACGTAGACTCAGTTAGCTGCTTTAATCCTTAATCAGAATCATCAGAGGAAATTTAGCATAAGCTCTGTGCATGGCAGTGACTATTAAAGTTTAACCATGCATCAGGCACTAAATTCCTTTTAATAGAAATGCTGTTTTACAGGGACACTTTAAAGTGTACAAATATATATAATATAATTTGTTGTTACACCTGCCCTGGGACACACAATGGTGTACTCGGATCGCATCTAAATTGGCAAATAAGCGAGCAAGCAGATACCCCGACGAGCTTACAAAGCTTAGAACGCGTCTAGGCCTATTACTTGCAAAAATGACATCGCGATGCATCAGAGGAACGCGATCTGCAATCGGACGTCCAGAATTTTGAACCCAAACTGAACTTAATTATCATTTACGGGCCCATTTGCGGGTAACCCAGAGATTGTAAAATAATAATAGATTATTAATGTTTCAACAGCACATAAAATCATGGCTTAATTGGCTGGTTCATTGCATATATATATATATATATATATATATATATATATATATATATATATATATATATATATATATATATATATATATATAGTTTAGATTATTTATTCAAATCAGCTCCGGGATCCTTTGACGGATCTTTACTCGGATTTTAAGTCAAACCGAAAACACAAAGATATCGTTTTATTCAAGCTTTCGACCAACTAGTGGCCTTCTTCAGGAAAATAATATCTACAATTGTAAAAATATAAATATAACAGCATAAATATATGATAGCATATATATCACTATGTTTAATCACCGAATTATTCTTGCAATTTCAAAGTCGCCACGTATGCCAGGTAATCCTATGTGTGACGACAAACTTTAATAACGGTATATGAGTTTCGCTCTAACGGAGATAATCAGTATCGTGACTACAGCAATCATCCATATGCACCTTAACATACGCTTAAACAGTGTTCAAAGCCCAAAAAACAGAACTACTCTTAATCTGAATCATCAGAGATAATTTAGAATGCGCTCTGTGCATGTCAGTGCACTTTGCAGTTTAACCATGCATCAGACACTAAATTCTTTTTAATAGAAATGATGTTTTACAGGGACCCATTCAAGTGTACAAATATATGAAATATAATTTGTTGTTACACTTGTCCTAGAACACTCATTGGTGTACTAATAAATAAATCACTATTTTTTCCACAACGAGGCACAAACACCAGCCATCATTCTATCTATCATCATCAGACCAAGAAATAGGACCGGATTATTCTCGCAATATTCAAAGTCGCTACGTATGCCTGTAACGGAGTTCATCAGTACCGTGATTACTATTATCATCCATAGGCACCTTAACACACGCTTAAACAGTTTTCAAAGCTCGAAAAGCAGAACTACATTTACTCTGAATCATAAGCAGAAATTTAGCATAAGCTCTGGCATGGCAATGCGTATTGCAGTTTAACCATGCACTAGGTACTAAATCCTTTTTATAGAAACGCTGTTTTACAAGGACACATTCAAGTTTAATAATATATGAAATATAATTTGTTGATACACCCGCCCTGTGACACACACAGGACGATTTAAAAAAAATTGTCTTGTTTGTAAATACTTACAATTATTTGACTTGATAAAGATCTTAGTGAGGATCGAAACATTGTCGAAATAAACAATTTGTATATGGTCTTTGGTTGATAACTGTTATGATAATTTAGTATTTGAAAGTATATGGATAGTATATGGCTATATATAGAGTTTACGAAATTTCATATTTGGAAGATTCATATACGTAAATTCATACACAAGAAATATCAAATATAGAAATATCATATACAACATTTCATGTATGGAGAAATATGATATATAAAAAATCATACATGAAAAAACTATTTTATATTTCTTCAATGCAAAACGTTTTATAAACCTTAACGCTATTTAAGCTTTCAGGTACCTGGTTATGTCAAAGTCTAGAATAATGCATAAAGATCACTTAACAGCACATAACCAGAATGCATGCTTATCGGATTAAGGCTCCCCAGCCAAAGTAATTTATTATCCAGACACTGCGACCACCATATTTTTATTCTGCCCTCTGCCAGAGAGTATCAAAACATTTTATCAACCAACTGTCTTATATATCTTTATACTATTTAATTAATTATTTTTTTCAAACTTACAATCATGTCACTTACTCTTGTCAAGAAAATTTTAATAATTGGTTATGTATGGAGGCTCAAAAGTTAAAGTGCACAGGTCAAGTTCACACATAAGGAAATGAATTTGTTTTTTATAATGAAAATCAAAATAATTCTGCCGATATAGCACAAATTGAAGCCAAGAAGATATACAGCCAAATAAAGACAGCAGCGACTTCATCGACAGAAACAACACAAATTTTTTTGCGCAAGGTACCTCCCAGATTACTCTAAGTATTGCCGCTTATCTTCCAACTATAACCTCTATGAAGCGTTGCTTGCAACTTAAACGTCAATCTTCTAAGTATCCGTATCCAGTTCCAATATCATTGCAGACAATTACTTTACCAGATGGGTTAAAGAAAAATTCAAAAGGAGATGAGTTTTTACTTTTTGATTCTGAATGCGAAAAGCGCATTATTATCTTTGGAACCAAACAGAATATAAAAATGATGAAGACTACTCAGCATTGATAAGCGGATAGTACATTAAAAGTTGACCGAACGTTTTTGTACAGTTATACACTATACATGTCGTTTAATATAATGGCGTACTGCCCTACATTTAAGCTCTTTTGTCTGAGAAAACCGAGTATACATATCAAAGAATGTTTGCTGTCTTAAAAACCTTGAATCCGAATCTTCAGCCAATTAGCGTTTTGACGGACTTTGAGATCGGTGCTCGCAATGCAATAAAAAGTGATTTTCCGGAGACAGAGTTAGCCGTCTGTCTCTTCCACTTTAAGCAGTCTCTTCTGCATAGAAAGGACTGCTTAGTGGAAACATTCTACATGAAATGTTTCCAAGCACTTGCATTTGTTCCATTGGAAGATGTTATTTCATCCTTTGAAATATTGGTTCAAGAAGCTTCATATGCTGAATTAGAAAGCCTGAACCTTTGTATCGATTACTTTGAAGACACATGGGTTGGTGCTAACCCACGTGGACAAAGGCGTGACCCTCGATATGAAATATAATCGTTGAATTGCTTTCATAGAGTCGTTCAAAGCATTACAAGGACAAACAATTATGTTGAAGGTTGGTATCGTGGGTTTCATTTCATGGTTGGAGCCGAACATCCATATATTTTAAAGTTTATTGACAAACTAAAACTAGACCAATCATTGAATGAGATCAGAATTTCCCATTACATGGCGGGTCAACAGGATTTATAGAAAATCTTATCGCGACAATGCTCAGCGTTTAAAAAATGTAGTGGAGTAATATGGAACTTTACCCTCTATGGATTATCCTCGCTTGGTTGCAAAAATTTTCACATGTAATTATATAACCAAAAACGGCAAAAGTTTTAAAACTAAAATAAATTAAATATGTTATGTTTTAATTAATTATTAGAATATCCGTGTATAGTTTTTCGTTTATTAAATTTCCCGATATATGATTTTTCATATATCACATTTCTGTGTATGAAGTTTCGCGTATATGAAACTTCATGTATGAATTTTCCATTTATGAATTTTCATAAATGATATTTCGTATCCTGTTGCATTTATTATTTTAGATTATCTCTTAAATAATTTTTAACATAAAGATTAAGATTTTGTTAAATAATTTTTAACATAGAGATTTTTCTCTTAAAATAATTTTTCTCTAAAATAATTTTTAACATAAAGATTCGGTAAATGGTTTAGCAGATTTTCTAGCTGGTTTACCAACTTTCTTGTATTTAATTGATAATTTTTTATTAAAGGACAAATTTTATATTTTCTTCGCTTCCGTTTTAAGCGGGTTACTTTCATAGATTTCGCAGCTTTCTTTGTTGAGTTGAACCGATTTTATTTAATGGTTTTAGCAGCTTTCTTTGATTTTCTAGATTTCGGAATCGGTTTAGCTCCTTTTCTTGCTTGTTCAGCAGATTTCCTATCTGATTTAGTAGATTTCTTTGGTGAATTAGTAGATTTCTTCGCTGGTGTAGCAGCCTTCTTTGCTGATTTCTTCCACGCTGATTTGAATTTGCTCGACTTTGACATTTTCTTTAGTTGAAATTTCTTTTTTGTTGTCTTGGACTTGAGTCCTGACATCTTCAATAAACTATTGGTAGACTTCTTGTCTTTAGCTTTAAGGCCGGTCTTAGTTGCAATTTTCTGTTCGCCACTTTTCAAAACTTTGACTCGTGGACAGTCACAAGCTCGACCACAACACTTACAAATGTCCGGAACTGGAGATTTCGACGGCAATAATTTAGAAACGTTTTTTTCGTCGTCTTCATGCTTCGAAATTATGTGCTTTTTTGGTTTTGCCTGCTTTGTTAATTCACTTGAATCACTTGTATCTTTGATTTCTAGATTTTCTTTGGCAGGTTTCTGTGGTCTAGCAGACTTTTCTAATTCTTTTTGATTTGTGCTGTCTTCTATCTCTGGTTTTGTCCCTGAAATATTCCGTGGCTTAACAGACTCTGGCTCGGTGGCTGTTTTGTGGTGATTGACTGGCTTCCGTTGTTTGACTGGCATCCGTTGTTTGACTGGCTTCCGTTGTTTGACTGGCTTCCGTTGTTTGACTGGTTTCCGTTGTTTGACTGGTTTCCGTTGTTTGACTGGTTTCCGTTGTTTGACTGGTTTCCGTTGTTTGACTGATTTCCGTAGTGTGACTGTTTTCCGTTGTTTGACTGGTTTCCGTGACTTCCGTTGTATGACTGGTTTCCGTGACTTCCGTTGTTTGACTGGTTTCCGTTGTATTGACTTCCGTTGCTTAATCGGATTCCGTTGCTTTCACTGGACTTTATTAGTTTAGGTGACGTGAATGATTTTACAGCCTTCTTTGACTTTGTAAACTTATCCGACTTTGTAGATGTAGCGTCACTGTGTACGTCGGTTCTTCTGCATTTCTTTGTGCAACTGTAACATATCTTACCTTCTTGATGATGGCGACAGTCCTTTGTCATTTGAGCTACTACTCTCAGATTGTCGTTTTCTTAATATTTCTTTACTTGATATGCTCTTCGTAATTTTTTATAACCGCCATTTAAATATCAACTTAATAATATGGCGCCAAATTCAAGAATTATGCAAAAATGGTTTTAAATAAGCAATTGCTTTTAATATTTATATTAATAATATTTTGCATTTATATTTAGAAATTTTATAATTCACATTTAATTTATAATATTATAAATTTACAAAACGAAATCAAAGCAAAACCAAAAATAATGTATATTTGTTTACATGATAATTAATAGATACGTTTAATACATATAAACTTCTCGATGTAATTAAATAATAATAGTGCAGTTATAAATACATTTTACCAAAAAGTTGACTGCATTTAAATATACATTTGACAAAATAAATAATTAATGTAACAAAGTAATTATTTCATCTTTCGAAATTTCCCGCATCCATTACAGAACACATGGTGCCTTTCTTTTTTGGTGGGCAATGTTTATATTTAAAAAATATATTTCAAGCTTAGAGCTTGTAATTGACCATCGCACTGTTGTTGCAACTTATCGAAAACATGTTATAGATCTACCTGTAGAACCAAAATCTTTGATTGTCACTGGGGTGGACCGGCTTCAATATGCGGTACTTTTATGTTTTTCGTTGTTCTGAGGCCGTGGCCACGGCTCCGTTTTTGGCTGCTGCAAGACTTTCATAGCTTGGAGATAAGGAATGTACATAGTTGATATCCCACACAAAACACCGTCATCTTGATCATGCTACCACAGTGTCTCCATCTGGCCCACGAATTGACTTTTCACTGGCAAACTACTATGAAACAATCAATTTCCTAGATACTACAATATACAAACACAGCAATAAATGGACCATTACACTTTACAGAAAACATTAATCTAAGGCGTTATGTATGCATGCTAGGAGCTCACAAAGTTTAACGTTAAGACGAGCTGTTATTTTTAATGAAGCATTGCGAATAAGCAGAATTTGCAGGAGCCAATATTATTTTGAAAAAGAATTAAAAAACTAAGATTTACGTTGATACGAACTGACTACAGATCAAATTTTATTTATTAATAATTAAAAAAATAGGAAACCGAAAAACAGTTGTTTTAAAAGAAAATAAAAGAGAAAACCTATTACTGTCTAGAATATCATTATGGTATTAGAAACATCGAACGAGATCTTAGAAAAGCAAAACAGCTAGTATCTAGACTATGCAATAACCCGATATAATCATTAATGATAGAATTCAGAGCCAACAATAAAATTAGAAACCATTTAGTAAGATCAAGGATATTTAAAAATTAAAATAATAATGACTAAATTAATGCATGCCATGTGAAAAAAGACAATGCAAAACTTGTTCATAGATAAATACAACAAATAAATATATAAACACTCATACCAACTTATATTAAAAAGTAAATGGTGATAATGTGTATTCAACTAAAGACCGTATATTTAGCAGAATGTGATGAATGTTATATTCAATACACTAAGTGATCACTAAGTAAACGCATAGGCAATAAGCGTGCTAATGTGAAGTCGATAATGGAAGACAAAATGATTACAAGTGCCAAAGCTGCCGTGAATCACATAGTTGAATAACATGGTTGATTTGACAAGTTAAGGTTCACAATCATCAGAAAAATGGTTATGTTACTTCAAAGAGGACAAAGAAGAAATTCGATGGCAAAGTCAAATTATGACAACTGGAACATATTGTTTAAACAAAAATACATCGTACAATTGGAGAGAAGGTAAAGGCGATGGCGTGTGACAATGACATAATGAATTATTAAAATTCTTCCGTGCAAACGTACATATTTAGAATCGAATTACAATGTGTTAAGTGTTTTCTGACGAACGTGTATCTCACCGAAACTAGCTAAAAAGAAACCATTTTCTCTCTTTCATTCAATTATATTTTGCATTTAAAAATATAAATCGTCTCGACAAATGGATCATGAAAGGCAGTTTCCCTGTCGGTACTTAACTGCACTACACTCAACGATCAGCATAATATTCGTTACTACTAGACGTCAGAGATGACCGGCAGCGCTCATCAGTAGTATGAGCCATCTCGATGACGTTTCGGCATGCTGTGTGACTTTCGGGAATGATCTTTTCCAAAAGTTACGGAGGCAGCCAAAACGTTATAGAGATGGATCATACTACTGATGAGCGTCGCCGATAATCTCTGAAGTCTAGTAGTGACGAATGTTATGCTGATCGTGGAGTGTAATAGTCCAGTTAAGTACCGACAGCAGTTTTGAAAATAGTGTTGTATTGCAATAGATCCTGAACTATTGTTATCAAGCATCTTTGATGAAACTTGACAGATATTCATGCTGAATCCTTTTAAGGATCCAACGAACGATGCTATGCAGCAACAACAAATGAATCGCCTGATATGGATAGATATGGTCTGATAAACACGTTTTCAGTTTATGAGCTTTTTGCCACTGGAACTTAAGTAATTTAACGGGAATGCTCTTTTTCAAAAGTCACGAAGATATCAGAAACGTCATCGAGATGGTGCATAATCTGATGAGCGCGGTCAATCATCTTAAACGTATAGTAGTGACGAATAGTATGCTGATTGTAGAGTGTTGCCGAATTCCAATAAAATACTAGATCGTGTTATCACGCATCTTTGATGAAACCTGACAAATTTATACGCCGAATCCTTTCAAGGATCCAACAAATGATGCGATGCAGCATCAAATCAATTTCCTGATTTGGATAGAGATGGTCTGATAAGCATGTTTCCAAATTACGATCTTTTTGTCACTGGAAAGTAGAAGCATCTTGTCTTCAAGTTTGTCAAACTGTGAATGATCTACTGTATATTACAGTAAGTAAACAGTAGCTAGACGTTGCAAATGCTGATGAACTTAGATCAATAAAAGAACATCCGGAAAAGTTTTATATGCTGACAAAAATTCATAAGGTACAGAGACCTGTCATCGGTAGGCCAGTTGTTAGCTGTTTGAGAACTCCTACTACAATATTGTCCAGATATGTTGATCGTAAACTCAAGGAATTACTGCAGTTGGTTCACTCGTACATCAGCAGCACTATATACTTTATCAGGAAGTTTAAAGAGCGAAAATGATCATTCCCTATGGAGACAATGATGATAACAGCGGACGTTGAGTCAATGTATACAAATATTTCCATCGAAAAATCACTTAGCGCCGTCAATTAGACGATATCAGATCTCAGACGTGTTCCGAAAAAGAGAGACTAGATAATTATCAATAGCCAGGTCGCGTAGCGCATGGAGTGAAGGTGGTAGATCTTTATAGATATTGTTCGGGTCTGCAACCGCCTTAAGCAGGGGAGCCCCCTGTCAGATGCTGCTGGATGGCCCGTTGTAAGTTTAGTTTGGATCAACTAAATAGGTGGTGACATAAAAAAGAACGTAAAAAATTATGACTTTCCAAAACTTACTTGTACTTCACCACATTGGAAAATACGTCAGTACTAATGATTTTAATTTTAGATCTTTCAAATGTAACAAAAATTTTTTTATAGTTTGTGATGTTATAAATAATAATTGTATTGTAACTAATACGGCAAACAAATGTTTTTCATTAAATATTAATAATAATTGTAATTGCAATATCGCAAGTGTAGTGTATCTAATACAATGTACATGTGGATTGCAATATATACGAAAAACATATCAGCTGATAAAAACTAGGTTTAGGCAACACATATATAATATACAGCATAATAGTCAAACTATATTTCGTAAGCATATGCGATTAATAGAACATAATATTAAAAAATGTAAGTTATTTATTTTAGAACAAAGTGTAAGTTATTTATTTTCCTTTACAACAATATAAGGTAAAGGAAAATTTGATTGAATGACGTGGTACGGAAAATTTGTAATTATAAAGAATTGAAATCTATATACAATGATGATATTATAAACACTATAGAAACAGAATGGAATTGCAAAAGTCTTAATTTTGATAAAATAAATGAACATATATGTACTCATAATCTAAAATTAATTGAAAATTGTGAATTAAGGGAAATGCTAACAAAAGGGTATAAATATAGATTTAATAATAACAATGAAAATAAAATTTACAATTCGGTATATAATGACTTAAATACTTACTTTGGTAAGCTGGTTAATAGTGGAAGCTTAAATACATAAAAGATTAAAATTTGGAAAGATTATATTTGATGAAATTACAAATAAAATGAAAATAACAAACAATTATAAAAGGAAAGATAAAATTAATAAAGATATGTATACATAACTTACCAAATTAAAGGATAACAATATAATAACAACTATTGATAAAGCTAGTAATAACTTTGTCTTCATATGCAAAAAACTTTATTATGATATAATGATGAAAAAAGTTAATTATAATATTTACATGTAAATGTAACAAAAGAACGTAGTAACTTTAGTTTAGAAACAATTATAACAAGTCAATGTTTAATATTAAATAAAAAGGGTATAAAGGTCGAACTATACGTATATTATAACTATACCTATATTAAAAATATATTAAAACTATACCTATATATATTAAAACTATACCTATATTATATTAGAATCCAAAATTACATAAAAATCCAATAAAAACCAGGTTCATATGTATTGCTTTAAAATGTATATTAAAACCAATTTCTGTTTATATAAATAACATATTTGAAGTAAGTAAAACACGCTTAAAAATAGTGTAATCGAATATATTTATCGAAATTAATACTGGTATAAAACACTATTTCAGTATTAATTCTACAAAAGAATTTTTAGAACAGACAAAAGGAATAAATTTTCAAAATATAAATACATACGATTTTAGTACGCTTTACACAAATCTAGATTTAGTAGATATTAAAGAAGCGTTAGTAAAATTAATTAATCTTATATTCGGAAAAAGATATACATATATATGTTATAATAACTATAACGCCTATCTAACAAAAATTAAACCATCAAGTAAATATAAATATATGGATAAAATTGAATTATTAGAATCCTTAAATATTTTAATAAATCAAAATTATTTAAAAGTAGGGACATCTATATTTAGACAAGTAAAAGGAGTTCCAAGAGGTGGTAATAGTAGCCCAATTATAGCTGACTTGCTTTTAAGCTTTATAGAATATGAATTTGTTCATAACTGTGTAAAAACTAAATCTAAACAATATAAATATATGAAATATATGTTTCGATACATTGATGATATATGTGTATTTAACTTTAATAATTTTGAATCAATTAGTGAACAAATTTATCCAGAAAGCCTTATTCTTAACAAAACCAATATTGATGATAAATAAGGTGTATATCTAGATATGAACATTAAAATAACATTAACTAAAACTACTATTAATTTATATCGTAAAGATAACATATTTAAATTTACAAGAAACATATTTTTTGCATGAGCATTCATGCATACTATATAATATAAAATATAATACATTAAATAATGAAATTTTAAGAACTGCAACTATTTGTAACAATATTGGTTTTTTTTTAAATCATTTAAATACTTTATTAGATGTATATTTTTAGCTAGGTTATTATAAAAATGTCATCAAAAAGAAAATAGTAATCAAAAAGCGCGCATGTGCACTAGCAGTAATCAAGTATCCAAAGATAAGTGCAGGATAATCGACTTGATGTTTAAGGAAAGTGGCTACACGAATAGTGATCTTAAAAACATTAAAAAAGGCTCTAAAAGAACACAGCTACCGTTGCAAAGCTCATCTATTCTTAAGATGTCTTTAATAAACCAAGCTTTCACAAGCAAGATGAATCGGTTAGCGATACGATGAAACCTTGAGGTCCGCATAGTTCATGGAAATTCTAGAAACTTAGGAAAACGGCTAATTCGCAGTCGCATTTACGAGGAGCCACCAGGGTGCACGAGAGCCTGTCCGATCAATGACAACAAAAGCAGACAGCATAATGTTTCATTGTGCTACAAACGTAATGTAGTTTATGAAATGTTTGGTGATGAGTGCTCGCCTGTAGAAATCTCAAACCGTTGTCTACTCAGCACATCAGTGCACTACTATTATAAATGCCGTATCCATCAAGGATCCAACGAGTGAAGCGACAATTCAGCAACAACTTCTGCATAGTGTTTAAGAATGGTCAGCACAGCAATACGATGTGGTATATAGCGTAAGCCTCAGACAATTAAGCAAAGTGTCAGAAACGCCTTTATTTACATTGTCTCACAGTCAACTAAAACGACCAGTAAGTACTGCCTTCTACTAATAAGTGTTTCCGGGTACTTATTGGTCGTCTAGAAGTGACATGGTGAATGAAAGACGGCAATAAATGTCCAGTCTAACAAGCAACACCATTTTGTATAGATGCTGTATTTCGGAAGAATTCGTGAACCGTTGTATACTCAGCACATCCGTGCACAACTATCATACATGCGTATCCATTAAGGATCCAACGAGTTCACCGACAATTCAGCAACAACCTCGGCATAGTGTGTGAGAATGGTCCGCACATCAATTCGATCTGGTAAAGAGCGTAAGCCTCAGACAATTAAGCAAAGTGTCGGAAACGCATTTATTCACAATGTCACACAGGCAACCGAGACGACCAGTGAGTAGTTCATTTACTGATGAGTGTTGCCCGGTACTCATTGGTCGTCTAGACGTGACATGGTGTCTGAAAGTCGTGAATCGAAGTCCAGTCCATCAAGCAACACCATTTAGTATAAATGCCGTATTTCGTAAGAAATCTTGGGCCGTTGTCTACCCGGCACATCCGTGAACTACTATTATACCTGCTGTATCCATTGTCCATTAAGAATCCAACAAGTGCAGCGACAATTCAGCAACACCCTCTGCCTAGCATTTAAGGATGGTCCGCACAGCGATTCGATCTTGTAAAAGACTTCAGCCTCTGACAATTAAGCAAAATATCCGAAACGCTTTTATTCACAAGGTCACACAGGAACCGAAAACGATCAGTGAGTACTTCATTCTAATGATGAGTGTTGCCGGGTACTCATTGGTTGTCGAGAAGTGACATAGTAACTGAAAGTCGTAAATCAAAGTCCAGTCTAACAAGCACAACACCATTTTGTATATATATATTTGTAGTAACAAAATCAGCAGAAAAACTAGATTTATTATTTATTTGATGTTTCGGCTATTCACCTTGATCACAAAAATATTTTGCACAACAATTTTAGGCGATTTATATATAGTGGATTGTCACCGAATGTAAGATTAAATAACCGCCGAAGCGATTTAATAAAGAAGTTAGTCAACCGAGACGCCATAGTTAATCATTGTGTCAAATGCCACGATTCCAACATTGATTGCTTCACATATTGTGTAAAAGCGAGCAATGTCGATGAAAAAGTCACCCGCAAAAAATTAGAACAACGGTGGGATAGGTCAATTGATGTGCGACAAAGGAAAAGGTATCAATATAGAACACACATATTTTTGGCGACCAGATTAATTATATACAGACAAAGTCTTTTTCAGATTTTATGACTCTAATTACTGTATTTTTTTAGATTGAAAAAGTCCTAGATTCGGATGAAACGTTTTAAATATAAAGTCTCTGTTCTTTGCTAGTGTTTATAGTAGTAAAATAATTTTTGGCTATTTAATACCTTGGATATTATATACCTGAACTCAATAGAGAGTCCTAGCAGACAGTCTAAGAAGTTTAATCCTTACCATGGAGAAAACTATAACAATGTATATACATGCACACAATGTCGTGTCCTGTCTATTAAACAGAGAACAGTAATTCGAGCTCATCTAAAATTCTTACTTTTTTGTAAAAACAATAACATCCAACTGAAGACTTTGCAAATTATAAAGTATATGTGCGTCCATTTCGGGCTTGCTAATGATTCATTTTCCCGGTCCCTCAAAAACCAATGGAAGAAGACCTTAACGAATACATCAAAACGTTTACAAAACCTGTTATTAAAATTCTACAGACATACGTACGGTTCCATGAAGGATAGAGATATATTTGATCATAACCTATATAAAAAACTCGTTATTTCAAAGGCCAAGAAACTATCATGGAGAACAAAAATAAATATTTCATTTGAAGATATAGATCTAACACCTATTATATCAGTACGAAGATTTAAACGTGAAAGAACAAGAAAATTCATACCAACCGATATTGTAAACCTGACAGAAGACACAATACCACTTGATACATTAAATACTTTAAGTCTAGGATTGAAGTTTAATATCATTCAGAGAGAATTTTCACGCTATGAAGTTACACAATCAATTAAAAAAATTATAAATGAGACTTTCACAAACACAACTGAAGAGCAGAAGAGCGAAAATTAATTCTCTATGGAGCAGGAAAAGAAATATTAAAAAAATATGTATCCTTGCCACCAAATTTTGGATATGTTTCAAATATTAAGAAAAAAACAACATCACATATTAAAAAGTTTAAAAGCAAGAACCGATATTGTAATTAAAAAGGCCGACAAAACTAATGATGTTGTGATTTGGAAGAAAAACGATTATATAAATGAAGGAATAAGACAATTATCCAGCTTATCTTACGAAAAAGCACAAAAAGATACATTTTAAGATATTCAAAAACAAGTTGTTGACTTAGTTGACAGATACATTAGCAACAAATTATTAGATACAACTGATCGAGAAAGATTAATAACAGGAAATCCACGCAATGATCAATTTTACATGCTTCCAAAAATTCACAAAAATATAACACCTTGTGTCGGAAGACCAATAATCACAACGTAGGCACAACAACTGAGAAACTGTCTAGGTATGTTCACGAGCTACTAAGTCCATTAATAACTGTGGCGCGCACAGCGCGCCACCCATGCCAGATGCGCCACCTTAAAAAATAAATAAAAAGGCGGTAAAATTATATTTTTTTAATTCTAGAAAGATGAATCGTTTCTTCTTTTTTATCAATCTTAACTTTGACATAGTTATTTGACAAAACTTCAAGAACCTCGGCATTTGTATTGAAAAAAGAGGAGAGTTTAGCTTTTTTTGTCTTCTGATTATTATCGAAATCCAAGGCAATCAATACTCTATCACCGACATTTATGTCATATTTTGACTTATGTACAAGTGAATGCCTGTCCATTCTTTCTAAATATTTAGTGCAAATAGAAGAAACGGCATTTTCATTATCTAATGCATCTGATGAATTTTCATCAAGATCTTTTGCTTGGTTTTCAACTTTGGTTCAATGGAAGCTATTTCTGTATCTTCGTCGCTGGCTGAAACAGTGATTACAAGATGCTAATCACCTAGACTTATCAGGAAACGTCTGTTAACACATAGACTTCTACTGATTTGTTATATTCTCATGACAAAAATGAAATATAATTTTGATATGCAATTATTTTTACATAATTCTATCATCTGTCTTCTACCATCTTGCACTGAGAGCACAGCTTATTCCCACACATAATCACGTGTCAATTTCACAGGGTATAAATACCTTGAAATTTGCTCTCCAACACTCGTGCAAGCATCGCCACAAAGCAGGAAGGAAGACAGCAGAAATTTTTTTATTATTATTTTGTCATAGATGCTTAGTTTTGAATCTCGAGTTTGACATTCACGGGTTCGATTCTTCAAGAAGAACATTGGGTGGCGCATCTGGCATGGGTGGCGCGCTGGGCGCGCCACAATAACTAATGTAAATAGTTATAAAAAAATCAAAAGATTTTATTGAGAAAGTTTCAAAAGTAAAAACATTTAATACTGATATTCTATTGACTTTGGACGTACAGTCATTATTTACTAATATACTAGCTAACGATGCATTAACTGCGATTAATGAGGCGATAATAAATAGTAATTGGATTGAGAAAAAAACGAAATTTTGTTGTAGAGTCACTAAGCACTATTTTGAATAGAAATTATTTTGAATTTAACAATCATACGTATCATCAAAAAATGGAACGGCCATGGGAACGCCAGTAGCACACATATTAGCTATACTTTATGTCGATTGGTATGAAAAACGGTTTCTACAAACCTTAAATGAGCAACCAATTGTATGGCTAAGGTATATTGACGACATATTCGTTATATGGCGTAATGACATAACATCATTAAACACAATGATTCATAAGCTAAATGAATTTGGGTCTTTAATATTTGCCGCTGAAATAAGTCAGGAAAACACAAAATTCTTAGATATGTCACTGTGGATTAACAAAACTGGAAAATTAGAAACAGGGAAATGAGTAGTGAAAAAATTACAACGTCGGAGCTTCAAAGCTCCATGCAAAATGCAAATTCTTTCAAACTTTCAAGGATTTTTGACTCAGGTATTGGTAATTTTCAAGTAAAAGATGACAAATCTGCTGATAATAAGGTAAGTGAAGTTTTCATTTCTGATTCTGGTAACTCAGGGAAGCTCCCCCCGGTGCCTAAATTGAAAAATCTACTACTAATTTCAGGAATTAAACCGATTGAACGCCACTTATTATTTAATACATTTCTACGTGAATTCATTAATAAACAACCTGTTCGCATATTATTTAACTCTGTCAAGACAGGCGACAATCTTCTAAGAGTCTCTTTTTCATCTGGCGACATTGCTAAGCAATATATGGATTTTTTCACTAAGAATCTCGCACATCTCGGAACTTTTAACTATAAACCTATCCAAGCTACAATTAAAATAACGAATTTTCCGTTATTCCCCGACGATTCTGTCATCAACTGTCTTAAGAAAACATATAAACTTACTTCAGTAAGGCAATTAAAATCCAAATCAGGCGACCCATTGCCGGTCGCATTTGCGAACACTGACCTGGACACTGGTGAGGTCATGTGTAAGAATTCTCTTAATCAGTTTATTGGCTATAATCTTAAGTGTGTGCTGATCAGTAAGGATCTTCTCAAGTATCCCCACTGCAACAAATGTCATAAGTGGGGGCATTGGGCCTCCACTTGCAAGGCGCCTCCATTGTGTGGTGTATGCAGCAGTGTCTCCTGCTCCGACATGACAAATAACTCTAAATGCACAGCGAACCCTACTTGTAGCAACTGCGGATTAGGACATCCGTCTTGCTCTCGCAAGTGCCAACATTTTACTAGATACATAAATAAATTTGTTCGTCCATCTGCAGCAACCAAATCCTCGTTCTCCGACGTAGCTAAATCAAATCATCCGGATAGATTGTCAAAAATAAAAAAATAAACCAAATGAAAAACCTTATCAAGCCGCCGGTAAACGCATTATTTCAATCCCCTACCGTCGCTCAAGTAGAGACCTGTCCCAAATCCAAAAAAGGGGTGGATCTGCTCATCCGATCTCACCGCCCAAGGTGGGTAAACTCCTGAATGGCAATATTACAGACTCCACCCAGGGAAATGAAGATAATGCCCAGGGGGCACCGGCCAATGGCGGGGTTAGTGATGGGAAGGGAAACCTTTCCACTCCTAGCTCTGTCTAGGCCGCCAGCTCCCGTCTAACTGGTCTGCACAATGGTGAGTAAGCCCGAGCCTTTTTCACTGAATATTCTTCAGTGGAATTCGGGAGGTGCTTCTGCCCTTAGGCTTCAATCTGGTAGAGACGCATATGTTATAGTCCTTCAGGAGACACGGTCTATCCGTCTCCCCCAGGACATTACTCGATTTATCCCTAAGCACATTTATTCCCACTATACTCCGTACATAACCCCCCTCACTCCTCTTCATCTCAAGGACTCTTGACCTTAGTTAAATGCTCCTTAAGATCCTCCCTTATTTTAAACTACTCCTGTCTAGCCCTATCTTGCTTAGTAGTTTCACTCGTTAAGAACGGTAAACGCCTCAGTCTAGCCAACGTCTATATTCGTCCGGGGGAGATTCACAAGAACCGTGACCTCCTGGATGGGATAATTGATGGCGGCTATGACATGGTACTAGGTGACTTCAACGACAGAACTGGTCGTTGGATTAATGCAGCACTCCGCAGAGCCAGGAATGGTTATCTTATTCATAAACCACCGTCCCCCTCCTTTCATTGCACAACAACGAATTCTCTCCTCGACTTACTATTGCTCCACGAGAAGTGGTTGCTTAAACCCTTCTGCACGGAGCAATCGCGGCAGCATCTGTCCACCTCTCATGACCTGATTCGTTGGCGGATAGAAGAGGATTCCCTGCTTCGTAGAAGATTTCACTTTGATCCTATCAGAGTGGCTTTCTTCCAAGCAGCTATTTAACACTTCCCCCGAATTGGCATTGAGAGTTTAACCAAATTTAATTCCTATCTCTCTTCGCAAGCCACCGCGTTTTTATCGACTACCTATAAAGGTCGCATTTTCAGCCCCACTCCGACAAAACTCAAGGTCATGGCCAAACTTTTGCACCTCCCTGACCTCTCCTCTTCGGCCAAACAGACTCTCTCGAAAGAATACTGGCGTACCAGATACTGGTTCCAGCTGAGTAAGGATAAGTCGAGCATTACTCGTCTTAACCCTTCTCAGTCTTCCTTCTGGAAGATATTTAAGAAAGAGAAGGTTGTTTGTTGGAAGGATAGAGCGTCCGGGTGGATCGGAAGTATTGGTCTTGATAGAGTTTTGGAGGAGTCACTTTCCTTACATAATTATGGAGCCACTCAATCACCGCAACCAATCCCGACTTGGGGAGACTTCAGGAGTAGAGATATATCCGTTCCAGATATACTCAAAGCCTGGGGGCCTCTTTCAGGCACCTCCAAAACCGTCGCTCCACTCTCTTCTCGGGTCTGTCAGCTTTTGACAGCCGATCAAAGAAGGAAGGTGGCCGTCACTATGTTATTAGCCACCCCATCCGACAACATTAGTCGTAGAATCTTTATCTCAAAGAAATATCCAGTCTCATGTCCTATAGACCTGCGACCCATCTCGATTAAAAATTCCCTCGTATCGATCTACGAGAAAGCGCTTGCGCGTAGAATCCGCGATCATTTAAGTAGGCGAAATTTAATCCCTCCTGGTTTCCATGGGTTCGTCAAGGGTCGCTCGGTCCATTCTGCAGTAGGTGAAGTGCATCAGTTTTGTCGGGAGAATAGTCATCAACTTGCTGTGGCTGTTTTCCTTGACTTTTCTGCTGCAATTGACCGCATCTCCATTCCTTTTGTTATCTCTTCACTCAGGTCCCTCGGGTTGCCTGCGAGAATTGTTAACAGGGTGGAGATACTGTTGTATACCAAGCGATTCTATTATAAAGATGACCCTGATGCGCGTCAGTTCTACCCTATTACGGGTGTGCCTCAAGTGAATAATGATAGAATAATTAGTGAATAATGCTAGAATAATTCGATTATATTTCTTAGTCTGATGAGGATATATAGAATGCTGCCTGGTGTTTATGCCTCTTCATGAGGAATGCATAGTGATTTAATTAAGAGTACACCAGTGAGTGTCCCAGGGCAGGTGTAACAACAAATTATATTTTATATATTTGCACACTTTTAAGTGTTCCTGTTAAACAGCATTTATATAAAACAGAATTTAGTGCCTGATGCATGGTTAAACTGTAATAGTCACTGCCATGCACAGAGCTTATGCTAAATTCCCTCCGATGATTCAGATTAAGGGTAGTTCTGTTTTTCGAGATTTAAACACTGTTAAAGCGTGTCTTAAAATGCCTATAGATGATAATTGAAGTCACGGTACTGATGAGCTCCGTAAGAGCGAAACGCGTATACCGTTGTGAAGTTTGTCGTCACACATAGGATGACTGGGCATAAGTAGTGACTTTGAATAGTGCAAAAATAATTCGATTATATTTCTAAGTCTGATGATGATATATAGAATGCTGTCTGGTGTTTATGCCTCTTCATGAGGAAAACATAGTGATTTAATGATGAGTACACCAGTAAGTGTCCAAGGGCAGGTGTAACAACAAATTATATTTTATATATTTGCACACTTTTAAGTGTTCCTGTTAAACAGCATTTCTATAAAAAAGAATTTAGTGCCTGATGCATGGTTAAACTGTAATAGTCACTGCATTGCACAAAGCTTATGCTTAATTCTCTCCGATGATTCAGATTAATAACAGTTCTGTTTTTCGAGCTTTAAACACTGTTTAAGCGTGTGTTAAGGTGCCTATAGATGATTATAGAAGTCACGGTACTGATGAGCTCCGTTAGAGCGAAACGCGTATACCGTTGTGAAGTTTGTCGTCACACATAGGATGACTGGGCATACGTAGCGACTTTGAATAATGCAAGAATAATTCGGTTATATTTCTTAGTCTGATGAGGACATATAGAATGCTGACTGGTGTTTATGCCTCTTCATGAGGAAAACATAGTGATTTATTTATGAGTACACCAGTGAGTGTCAGAGGGCAGGTGTAACAACAAATTATATTATATATATTTGTACACTTTTAAGTGTCCCTGTTAAACAGCATTTATATTAAAAAGAATTTAGTGCCTGATGCATGGTTAAACTGTAATAGTAACTGCAATGCACAGAGCTTATGCTAAATTCCCTCCGATGATACAGATTAAGAGTAGTTGTGTTTTTCGAGCTTTACACACTGTTTAAGCGTGTGTAAAGGTGCCTATAGATGATTATTGAAGTCACGGTACTGATTAGCTCAGCTAGAGCGGAACGCGTATACCGTTGTGAAGTTTGTCGTCACACATAGGATGACTGGGCATACGTAGTGACTTTGAATAATGCTAGAATAATTCGATTATATTTCTTAGTCTGATGAGGATATATAGAATGCTGCCTGGTGTTTATGCCTCTTCATGAGGAAAACATAGTGATTTATTTATGAGTACACCAGTGAGTGTCCCAGGGCAGGTGTAACAACAAATTATATTTTATATATTTGCACACTTTTAAGTGTTCCTGTTAAACAGCATTTATATAAAAAAGAATTTAGTGCCTGATGCATGGTTAAACTGTAATAGTCACTGCCATGCACAGAGATTATGCTAAATTCCCTCCGATGATTCAGATTAAGGGTAGTTCTGTTTTTCGAGCTTTAAACACTGTTTAAGCGTGTGTTAAGGTGCCTATAGATGATTATAGAAGTCACGGTACTGATGAGCTCCGTTAGAGCGAAACGCGTATACCGTTGTGAAGTTTGTCGTCACACATATGATGACTGAGCATACGTGGCAACTTTGAATAATGCAAGAATAATTCGGTTATATTTCATAGTCTGATGAGGACAAATAGAATGCTGCCTGGTGTTTATGCCTCTTCATGAGGAAAACATAGTGATTTATTTATGAGTACACCAGTGAGTGTCCCAGGGCAGGTGTAACAACAAATTATATTTTATATATTTGCACACTTTTAAGTGTCCCTGTTAAACAGCATTTATATTAAAAAGAATTTAGTGCCTGATGCATGGTTAAACTGTAATAGTCACTGCCATGCACAGAGCTTATGCTAAATTCCCTCCGATGATTCAGATTAAGAGTAGTTCTGTTTTTCGAGCTTTAAACACTGTTTAAGCGTGTGTTAAGGTGCCTATAGATGATTATAGAAGTCACGGTACTGATGAGCTCCGTTAGAGCGAAACGCGTATACCGTTGTGAAGTTTGTCGTCACACATATGATGACTGAGCATACGTGGCAACTTTGAATAATGCAAGAATAATTCGGTTATATTTCATAGTCTGATGAGGACATATAGAATGCTGCCTGGTGTTTATGCCTCTTCATGAGGAAAACATAGTGATTTATTTATGAGTACACCAGTGAGTGTCCCAGGGCAGGTGTAACAACAAATTATATTTTATATATTTGCACACTTTTAAGTGTCCCTGTTAAACAGCATTTCTATAAAAAAGAATTTAGTGCCTGATGCATGGTTAAACTGTAATAGTCACTGCAATGCACAGCGCTTATGCTAAATTCCCTCCGATGATTCAGATTAAGAATAGTTCTGTTTTTCGAGCTTTAAACACTGTTTAAGCGTGTGTTAAGGTGCCTATAGATGATTATAGAAGTCACGGTACTGATGAGCTCCGTTAGAGCGAAACGCGTATACCGTTGTGAAGTTTGTCGTCACACATAGGATGACTGGGCATACGTAGCGACTTTGAATAATGCAAGAATAATTCGGTTATATTTCTTAGTCTGATGAGGATATATAGAATGCTGCCTGGTGTTTATGCCTCTTCATGAGGAAAACATAGTGATTTATTTATGAGTACACCAGTGAGTGTCCCAGGGCAGGTGTAACAACAAATTATATTTTATATATTTGCACACTTTTAAGTGTCCCTGTTAAACAGCATTTCTATTAAAAAGAATTTAGTGCCTGATGCATGGTTAAACTGTAATAGTCACTGCCATGCACAGAGCTTATGCTAAATTACCCTCCGATGTTTCAGATTAAGAATAGTTCTGTTTTTCGAGCTGTAAACACTGTTTAAGCGTGTGTTAAGGTGCCTATAGATGATTATAGAAGTCACGGTACTGATGAGCTCCGTTAGAGCGAAACGCGTATACCGTTGTGAAGTTTGTCGTCACACATAGGAATGACTGGGCATACGTAGAGGATATATCGAATGCTACCTGGTGTTTATGCCTCTTCATGAGGAAAACATAGTGATTTATTTATGAGTACACCAGTGAGTGTTCTAGGGCAGGTGTAACAACAAATTATATTTTATATATTTGCACACTTTTAAGTGTCCCTGTTAAACAGCATTTCTATAAAAAAGAATTTAGAGCCTGATGCATGGTTAAACTGTAATAGTCACTGCATTGACAGAGCTTATGCTAAATTATCTCCGATGATTCAGATAAATAACAGTTCTGTTTTTCGAGCTTTAAACACTGTTTAAGCGTGTGTTAAGGTGCCTATAGATGATTATTGAAGTCACGGTAGTGATGAGCTCGGTTAGAGCGAAACGCGTATACCGTTGTAAAGTTTGTCGTCGCAAATAGGATGACTGGGCATACGTAGCGACTTTGAATAGTGCAAAAATAATTCGATTATATTTCTAAGTCTGATGATGATATATAGAATGCTGTCTGGTGTTTATGCCTCTTCATGAGGAAAACATAGTGATTTAATGATGAGTACACCAGTAAGTGTCCAAGGGCAGGTGTAACAACAAATTATATTTTATATATTTGCACACTTTAAAGTGTCCCTGTTAAACAGCATTTTAATTAAATAGAATTTAGTGCCTGATGCATGGTTAAACTGTAATAGTCACTGCCATGCACAGAGCTTATGCTAAATTCCCTCCGATGATTCAGATAAGGGGTAGTTGTGTTTTTCGAGCTTTAAACACTGTTTAAGCGTGTGTTAAAATGCCTATAGATGATTATTGAAGTCACGGTACTGATGAGCTCCGTAAGAGCGAAACTCGTATACCGTTGTGAAGTTTGTCGTCACACATAGGATGACTGCGCATACGTAATGACTTTGAATAGTGCAATAATAGTTCGATTATATTTCTTAGTCTGATGATGATATATAGAATGCTGTCTGGTGTTTATGCCTCTTCATGAGGAAAACATAGTGATTTAATGATGAGTACACCAGTAAGTGTCCAAGGGCAGGTGTAACAACAAATTATATTTTATATATTTGCACACTTTTAAGTGTCCCTGTTAAACAGCATTTCTATTAAAAGAATTTAGTGCCTGATGCATGGTTAAACTGTAATAGTCACTGCAATGCACAGTGCTTATGCTAAATTCGCTCCGATGATACAGATTAAGAGTAGTTGTGTTTTTCGAGCTTTACACACTGTTTAAGCGTTTGTTAAGGTGCCTATAGATGATTATAGAAGTCACGGTACTGATGAGCCCCGATAGAGCGAAACGCGTATACCGTTGTGAAGTTTGTCGTCACACATAGGATGACTGGGCATACGTAGTGACTTTGAATAATGCTAGAATAATTCGATTATATTTCTTAGTCTGATGAGGATATATAGAATGCTGCCTGGTGTTTATGCCTCTTCATGAGGAAAACATAGTGATATATTTATGAGTACACCAGTGAGTGTCCAGGGCAGGTGTAACAACAAATTATATTTTATATATTTGAACACTTTTAAGTGTCCCTGTTAAACAGCATTTCTATTAAATAGAATTTAGTGCCTGATGCATGGTTAAACTGTAATAGTCACTGCATTGCACAGAGCTTATGCTAATTTCCCTCCGATGATTCAGATTAAGAGTAGTTGTGTTTTTCGAGCTTTAAACACTGTTTAAGCGTGTGTTAAAATGCCTATAGATAATTATTGAAGTCACGGTACTGATGAGCTCCGTAAGAGCAAAACGCGTATACCGTTGTGAAGTTTGTCGTCACACATAGGATGACTGGGCATACGTAATGACTTTGAATAGTGCAATAATAGTTCGATTATATTTCTTAGTCTGATGATGATATATAGAATGCTGTCTGGTGTTTATGCCTCTTCATGAGGAAAACATAGTGATTTAATGATGAGTACACCAGTAAGTGTCCAAGGGCAGGTGTAACAAGAAATTATATTTTATATATTTGCACACTTTTAAGCGTTTCTGTTAAACAGCATTTCTTTAAAAAGAAATTAGTGCCTGATGCATGGTTAAACTGTAATAGTCACTGCATTGCACAGAGCTTATGCTAAATTCTCTCCGATGATTCAGATTAATAACTGTTCTGTTTTTCGAGCTTTAAACACTGTTTAAGAGTTTGTTAAGGTGCCTATAGATGATTATAGAAGTCACGGTAATGATGAGCTCCGTTAGTGCGAAACGCGTATACCGTTGTGTAGTTTGTCGTCACACATAGGATGACTGGGCATACGTAGCGACTTTGAATAATGCAAGAATAATTCGGTTATATTTCTTAGTCTGATGACAACATATAAAATGCTGCCTGGTGTTTATGCCTCTTCATGAGGAAAACATAGTGATTTAATTATGAGTACACCAGTGAGTGTCCCAGGGCAGGTGTAACAACAAATTATATTTTATATATTTGTACACTATAAAGTGTCCCTATAAAACAGTATTTCTATTAAAAGGAATTTAGTGCATGATACATGGTTAAACTGCAATACACACTGCCATGCACAGAGCTAGCTTATGCTAAATACTCTCTGATGATTCAGATTAAGGGTGGTTTTGCTTTTCGAGCTTTAAACACTGTTTAAGCGTGTATTACGGTGCTTAAGGATGATTACTGAAGTCAATGTACTGATTAGCTTGACCGAAACCCGTCTATCGCTGTTTAAGTTTGTCGTCATAAATAGGATGACTGGTCATACGTAGCGACTTTGAATATTGCGAGAATAATTCGGTTCTATTTCTTGGTCTGATGAGGATATATAGAATGTTGCTGGTGTTTATGCCTCTTCATGAGGAAAACATAGTGATATATTTATGAGTACACCAGTGAGTGTCCAGGGCAGGTGTAACAACAAATTATATTTTATATATTTGCACACTTTTAAGTGTCCCTGTTAAACAGCATTTCTATTAAAAGAATTTAGTGCCTGATGCATGGTTAAACTGTAATAGTCACTGCCATGCACAGAGCTTATGCTAAATTCCCTCCGATGATTCAGATTAAGGGTAGTTCTGTTTTTCGAGCTTTAAACACTGTTTAAGCGTGTGTTAAGGTGCCTATAGATGATTATTGAAGTCACGGTACTGATGAGCTCCGTTAGAGCGAAACGCGTATACCGTTGTGAAGTTTGTCGTCACACATATGATGACTGAGCATACGTGGCAACTTTGAATAGTGCAAAAATAATTCTGTTATATTTCTTAGTCTGATGAGGACATATAGAATGCTGCCTGGTGTTTATGCCTCTTCATTAGGAAAACATAGTGATTTAATTATGAGTACACCAGTGAGTGTCCCAGGGTAGGTGTAACAACAAATTATATTTTATATATTTGCACACTTTAAGTGTCCCTGTTAAACAGCATTTCTATTAAATAGAATTTAGTGCCTGATGCATGGTTAAACTGTAATAGTCACTGCATTGCACAGAGCTTATGCTAAATTCTCTCCGATGATTCAGATTAATAACAGTTCTGTTTTTCGAGCTTTAAACACTGTTTAAGCGTGTGTTAAGGTGCCTATAGATGATTAAAGAAGTCGCGATACTGATGAGCTCCGTTAGAGCGAAACGCGTATACCGTTGTGAAGTTTGTCGTCGCACATAGGATGACTGGGCATACGTAGCGACTTTGAATAATGCAAGAATAATTCGGTTATATTTCTTAGTCTGATGAGGACATATAGAATGCTGCCTGGTGTTTATGCCTCTTCATGAAAAAAACAGTGATATATTTATGAGTACACCAGTGAGTGTCACAGGGCAGGTGTAACAACAAATTATATTTTATATATTTGCAACTTTTAAGTGTCCCTGTTAAACAGCATTTTTATTAAATAGAATTTAGTGCCTGATGCATGGCTAAACTGTAATAGTCACTGCCATGCACAGAGCTTATGCTAAATTCCCTCCGATGATTCAGATTAAGGGTAGTTCTGTTTTTCGAGCTTTAAACACTGTTTAAGCGTGTGTTAAAATGCCTATAGATGATTATTGAAGTCACGGTACTGATGAGCTCCGTAAGAGCGAAACTCGTATACCGTTGTGAAGTTTGTCGTCACACATAGGATGACTGGGCATAGGTAGTGACTTTGAATAGTGCAAAAATAATTCGATTATATTTCTTAGTCTGATGATGATATATAGAATGCTGTCTGGTGTTTATGCCTCTTCATGAGGAAAACATAGTGATTTAATGATGAGTACACCAGTAAGTGTCCAAGGGCAGGTGTAACAACAAATTATATTTTATATATTTGCACACTTTTAAGTGTCCCTGTTAAACAGCATTTCTATTAAAAAGAATTTAGTGCCTGATGCATGGTTAAACTGTAATAGTCACTGCCATGCACAGAGCTTATGCTAAATTCCCTCCGATGATTCAGATTAAGGTAGTTCTGTTTTTCGAGCTTTAAACACTGTTTAAGCGTGTGTTAAGGTGCCTATAGATGATTATAGAAGTCACGGTACTGATGAGCTCCGTTAGAGCGAAACGCGTATACCGTTGTGAAGTTTGTCGTCACACATAGGATGACTGGGCATACGTAGCGACTTTGAATAATGCAAGAATAATTCGGTTATATTTCTTAGTCTGATGAGGATATATAGAATGCTGCCTGGTGTTTATGCCTCTTCATGAGGAAAACATAGTGATTTATTTATGAGTACACCAGTGAGTGTCCCAGGGCAGGTGTAACAACAAATTATATTTTATATATTTGCACACTTTTAAGTGTCCCTGTTAAACAGCATTTCTATTAAAAAGAATTTAGTGCCTGATGCATGGTTAAACTGTAATAGTCACTGCCATGCACAGAGCTTATGCTAAATTCCCTCCGATGATTCAGATTAAGGGTAGTTCTGTTTTTCGAGCTTTAAACACTGTTTAAGCGTGTGTTAAGGTGCCTATAGATGATTATAGAAGTCACGGTACTGATGAGCTCCGTTAGAGCGAAACGCGTATACCGTTGTGAAGTTTGTCGTCACACATAGGATGACTGGGCATACGTAGCGACTTTGAATAATGCAAGAATAATTCGGTTCTATTTCTTAGTCTGATAAGGATATATAGAATGCTGCCTGGTGTTTATGCCTCTTCATGAGGAAAACATAGTGATATATTTATGAGTACACCAGTGAGTGTCCCAGGGCAGGTGTAACAACAAATTATATTTTATATATTTGCACACTTTTAAGTGTCCCTGTTAAACAGCATTTCTATTAAAAAGAATTTAGTGCCTGATGCATGGTTAAACTGTAATAGTCACTGCATGCACAGAGCTTATGCTAAATTCTCTCCGATGATTCAGATTAATAACAGTTCTGTTTTTCGAGCTTTAAACACTGTTTAAGCGTGTGTTAAGGTGCCTATAGATGATTATAGAAGTCACGGTACTGATGAGCTCCGTTAGAGCGAAACGCGTATACCGTTGTGAAGTTTGTCGTAACACATAGGATGACTGGGCATACGTAGTGACTTTGAATAATGCTAGAATAATTCGATTATATTTCTTAGTCTGATGAGGATATATAGAATGCTGCCTGGTGTTTATGCCTCTTCATGAGGAAAACATAGTGATATATTTATGAGTACACCAGTGAGTGTCCAGGGCAGGTGTAACAACAAATTATATTTTATATATTTGCACACTTTTAAGTGTCCCTGTTAAACAGCATTTCTATTAAAAGAATTTAGTGCCTGATGCATGGTTAAACTGTAATAGTCACTGCATTGCACAGAGCTTATGCTAAATTCCCTCCGATGATTCAGATAAGGGGTAGTTGTGTTTTTCGAGCTTTAAACACTGTTTAAGCGTGTGTTAAAATGCCTATAGATGATTATTGAAGTCACGGTACTGATGAGCTCCGTAAGAGCGAAACGCGTATACCGTTGTGAAGTTTGTCGTCACACATATGATGACTGAGCATACGTGGCAACTTTGAATAGTGCAAAAATAATTCTGTTATATTTCTTAGTCTGATGAGGACATATAGAATGCTGCCTGGTGTTTATGCCTCTTCATGAGGAAAACATA